>JAJOOS010007739.1:0-40878 GCA_029582725.1 Solanum chiquidenum
TTTTTTTTTTTTAATTTCTGAAATCCTTATGCAACTTAATATACCTCTTTCGCGACTTCAAATTTATTTTTTGGACTGCTGCGAGACTAAGAAGCTGCGACTGCTTCTCTTCTTCTTTGCGAGTTTTTTTTCTACTTTTGGTTGCTGCCACTGCTGTAAGTTCTCTTCTTCTTCTTCTCTTCTTCTCTGCGAGGCTGTTCTGACTGATCTGCTACTATTTTTTATTATTTATTTTGTTGCTGCTGAGTGTTTTCTATATTTTTATTGCTGCATTTTTTTTCCAATTTCTGTTTGCTACTCTGTTTTTCAATCTCTATTACTGACCTGTTTTTTTTCCAATTAATATTACTGCTCTATTTTTTCCAATTCTTTTGCTTCTCTGTTTTCTTTTTTATTTCTATACAGTGACTGTGATAAGTGATGTGTGTATGTTATTGCTCTGTTTTTTCCAATTCTTTTGCTGCTCTGTTTTTTCCAATTCTATTACTGCTCTATTTTTGCTTTATATGTTATGACTTATGAGTATTATTGACTATCTATTTACTTTTAATCTAAGAATATATTATCTCTATTCAGTTATTTAATATATTTTTTTTTATGTTTATACAAAATATCGCTTTACTTAAAAAAAGCACGCGCTTCGCTTCTCGCTTCTGTGAAGCGAGCCCTCGTCGCTTATTTCCGCTTCTCGCTTCCCAAAACACTGGTCTTTGATGTGTATTTTCTTTTGGTATTCTCAGTTTAATTTACTTGTTAATTTACATAAGTTTATTTGAAAATGTTCTCTACGGTTTCCTTTTTTGATGGAACCCTGAAAAGATTTTAGAAGTTCATGCCTTTTAGGGCCAAGTGTGCAATTTTGGTAACTCTAGTTTATCTAGGTCCTAGGAATAACTTGGTGAAACTTAGTTCTTGTGGAATTCCTATCAAGTCAGGGTCTTCGGGAACCAAGTCAAAATCGTTAAGAATCAATCAATTGTGTTGAATGTGCTTATAGATGTATCATATAATACCATCCTACGTGTCTCATGCCACCAAAATGCTAGTCCAATAACTATAGTTTCCTGAAAAGTTCCCTCTTCCGATGCAAAGGATGTTAAGAGCTTGCAAAAAAATTGCTGAATCAATCCTTAAATAGATTTTAGAGTAGAATTCATTTTCACTGAGCGATAAGCATGAATAAAAAGTAAGCTCACATAAATATTGAGTTATACATGTGAGTTATTTTTTTATGAATCATGAGGTTAGAGGATTTGTTGGCAAGTAATTATCAATAGCGGATGAGGTAATTACTTAGGGTTTTTATTTCGTCTCTATGTAGGTAGTCTCTGCTGCACATTATTGTACTCTTGTGAAGCTCTCTCGAAGGTGTCTTTTTTTTGTGACATGTACTTTTACTTTATGCTTATCTCAGCACTTCTAAAATTTTGAAGTTTGGACTTGTTTGGCTACATAAATGGTTTATTTGTTCTTGATGATTCATTATACTGAAAGTCTTATACACCCAACTAAATATTTAATTCAGAGTGTTAAAGAATCTTTAGAAAACAAAGATCACACTGAACTAATAAAAAAACCATTACCTTTTCCAGTTAGGCATCTATAACTGTGGTAATTCGGAATATTTCCAGTTAGTGAACTTTGATTCGTTCCTTTATTTTTGGATTCTACTCTTGTGCTCCTTTATCTTCTCTCCTCTTTGTATTACTTGAATTTAAGCCTCCAATATGTAATCTTGTTTCCTGTTCTTAATTTTTAGTCATATTCTACTATCCTTTCTGTAGTGAGATCCATAAATGGCTCAAGGTACTTGTGCGATTCTTAGTATGCATCGCTCCTTAACAGTCCCCACTTTGAAGCCTTGAAACCCAAGTATTATGGTCCATATTTCAAAGATAAAGCCAAGCTTGTAGCCTGTCCAACATCAGATTTTGGTATTTAATAAGAGCATTCTTTCTGTCATTTGTTTGTTTATTCTCAACAGTAGAGTCAAATATTAATGTGATTTGATTTTCTGACTGGCTTATAAATTGCTTGATTTTCTTACTAGCTTTTGTTGAGTTTAGTTGGTGATGTTATTTAGTTTGGGAATGGGGCTTACAGGTGTTTGGAATTTATGTAGGGTTGCATTCTGTTATATTTTGAAGATATTGAAATCACCTAGAGAGGGACAAAGATAACACAAACTTGTTGAAGTACTTGGCTTGATTTGTGCAGATCATAGTGAATGAGTGATGTTTGTATGAACTTCTGCAATCAACATAGGAGGAGAAACATGCCACCCAAGATGAAGATGAATTTCTGTAACTCCTACCTTCCTGGACCTTTGATTGCCTTGCATTAGGAGTTTGAAACATTTCGTAAGAATGGTTAAGATCTCAGGAAAAAGTAGAATTGCCTCTCAGTTACTTGAGATGCGATTGTCTTAACTTCTTCCAGTCTTATATGGCCCTTCTGTGTGCTCTATTCTGTGTTTTGTCGGCTACCTATTTGAGTTTGAGTAAATGTAATATTCTAGTCAACAACTTACCCTCTCTAGATTCAGCACAATGGTAATTACTTTTAGTACATGCTCCGCAATCCTACTTTCTTATAAATTGCTTGATTTTCTTACTAGCTTTTGTTGGGTTTAGTTGGTGATGTAATTTAGTTTGGGAACAGGGCCACAAGTGTTTGGAATTTGTGTAGGGTTGCATTCTGTTATATTGTAAAGATATTGAAATCACAAAGAACCAACATAGCACAATCGATCTGGAACATGGATGGGACTTCACCCAAAGGGGCATCACAAAGCTGAAGAACATTCTAGAAGGGCTGTCTGAGCCTCAGTTCAGCTCAAAGGACTATATGAAGTTGTATACGTATCCTTTTAGACTGCCACACTGTTAGGCATGTAGAGAACTTGGATTTGACTAACCTTTTGTTTCCTTAAGTCTACTAACATGACAATTTACAACATGTGTACTCAAAAGCCCCCACATGATTATTCTCAACAGCTTTATGACAAATATTGTGAAGCTTTTGAAGAATATATCACAACAACGGTAAGGGTAGCTGCAGTTTTCATTCACATTTCACTTTAGTAAAAGTTAAACAAGGTACTACAAAAAAATAAGAAAAATAAGAATTGAAGAAGTATTATTCTTAATTTTTCTTTGATGTGTGTCATATCCATGTACCATTCTTGATTGTTTGCTCTCTATGTATCATTTTGGAATGTTTGGAACTTATAAAAATGATTTCTTAATAAAGAAACAGAAAATCATTAGTCTGATGAGCCCTTTGCTATTTAATATTTCAATTTTAGCCATGTAAACAAAGAGGGCTTAGTATGGGTAGTTTCCTTGGTTCCCTCTGTGATTTTACTTTGTGCCCTCTATGATTTTATTTAATAAGGACCCATGTGCAAGTATCAACATTTTTTTGGGATCTGAATGTTTATCTTTTAGTTTTATTCCTACTATTAGCTGCAACTTTGCTACTCTCACCTTTCTACAGAAAGTGCAGCATGAGTTGTTGTCTGTGTATGCCACTCAAACTTTTGGAGAAGGAGTACTCTGGATTCCACGCGTTACTAAGAGATGTTAAGGTAATTAGCAACATCTTAAAGACCACGTTTCTGATATTATTTTTTTGCAGTAATTGACATAATCATGATTATTTTATTAGGTTGAAGATTTATCAAGGCTGTATAGGCTCTTTTCTAAGATTCCTAGAGGCTTAGACCCTGTGGCCATTATTTTAAAGCAGGTTTGTGATCTCATGACCTCATATTCTCGATTGTATGCCTACAAGTTACTTCACATATCCTTCTTTTTAATCTGAATGCAGCATGTTACTGCTGAAGGTACAGCTTTGGTAAAACAGGCTGAAGATGCTGCTAGTAACAAAAAGGTTTGTACAAATCTATCCTTTTCAAATTCTTTGGTCTTGAGAAATTTGTTTTTTCCTTATTTGGCGTTTTTACACTTTGAGTTGACTTGGAACTTGTCAAACTAGAAGTTTTTGCTACTTTAATATGCGAAGTTACTTGTGTTCAAGTATCGGATCATCTTAATTTAATATTTTAACACACCATTTATGATGTCAGTACTTTAAGCTTAAAAGACATCTACTCTAGCTCCAAAGTCTTTAAAAATACAAAATTGCCCCTACCACCAAAGTTTTAGAAAATACACACTAACCACTTTCTATAAATATTTTATATCCCTATTTAGAAATTTTAAAAAAATTCACAAAATCCGTTTCTTTCCCTCCAAAACTTCTCCCTCTTTGCCGATTTTCTATCTTCCAGCTCATTTTCTGGCCAAAAATTGAAGCTTTACACTGGAAAATTACTCCACATGATGAAAATCTCCTCAAGATCAACCATTGTAGTTCCCCATTGTTGTAGAAGCTCAAAATATTTCATTCATTATAGAAGAAGCTTATATTTCCAGCGACGTTTTGTTGTTACATTTCACCATTTCAGTAGCTCATCTGACTTGTAAGTGATCTATCCCCGTGGTTTTCCTTTTTCTAGTATTTTACAATCATCAAGCAGTGAGCAATGAGCAGTAGCATCGACCATTACTGGTTTATTATGTCGTTTTCTGAATATAGTGATGATTATGGTGGTGAATGAGAGGAGACTTCAAAATGTTGGAAATGGAACTTTCAGAGTATGGTGACAGTGTCCATTGTCCTGCGTCGCAATGGTAGTATGGCACATATGACAACATGGTTTAGGGAATTATTGAATGCAGGGAATTAAATTAGTTATTTGATGAATTCTAAGGGAAAAATTCATCCATCTTTCATAACAAATGATAGGGCCATAGGCAGGTGGGGTTGTACATGCTTGATATTGTCCCTGATGGTTCTAGACTAGTTTTCTGGGTTAACGTTGTTGAGAGGCATGAAGAAGAAGAAGATTCAACACCATTAGGGTTGGGGTGGGTGGGGGGATTTTCCCTAGAAAATGCTCGATATAAATATTAGAGAAAGGGAAATTCCATTCATTAGAAAGCTCATGCTGCTTCACAATACATCAAGTAAAAAGTGACTGAATTAAGTGACAACAAGTTCAGGGACCTTTCTCAAAGAACAACAATCCCTTGAAAAGGGGAGATGACTGCTAGAATATATTGTCTATCACATCTTGAGTTGTCAATTTGTGAGACTAGCTATTTATTACTGAATAGAGCATTTTGCTAAATTTTTTTGGTTTCCCACCTAATGGTCAGTACCCGCATTGGGGCTCGAGTAATTCGAATTCGTGCCAGGATGTCTCACACTGTGGTTAAAGCACTCCTTTATAAATGCGACTCCATAATCAAGGGAACTCGAACCGGAGACCTGATTAGGGAGTAGGCAGTACTTACCACTCCACCATAACCCTTATTCGTAGCATATTGCTATTCTGCTTTTTTAATTTCCAATTTGTGCTTTTGATGAGTTTTGTTCAGAGATTTCTTCTTAACATCATATCTTCTCTTTTGTATCAAAAGCATGAAGTCACAAAGTTTGACTTCCATCTCAATGATTGTTTTGTTTCATTTACTTCATTTGTCCTTCAGTACATGATCATTGATAATTTGGTGGTTGGGAATGTTACTTCAAAGAGATGGTAAGCGTTTCTTTAAAGCAGAACCCCCCATTAAATTCTGTACTTATCTTAATGAAAGAGCATGAGCAGTTGCTTAGGGAACCAACAAGTGCTTTTTGTCGCATTTCCTTCTTTTATGGATTTTAACTTTTCCCCTTCTGCTGGTTAGAACAATGTCAAAATTAATTCATTTAATCTTTTTAGGGATGATTCTCTAAATGATGAGATTGGTATTTCTTTGTGAATTCATTTAATATAATTGCTCAATGTTTTGCATTCTTTCTGATCAACTAGTGTTCTTCAACTGGCAGATAAGAGAGATGTGGTTGGTTTGCAGGAACAGGTAATCCCTTAGTAAATCTGTTATCTGATCCTTTAATATGTTTTCGGCGGTTAACTAACTTCTGAAATTTCAGGTTTTTGTTCGGAAAGTGATTGAGCTTCATGATAAATATTTGGCATATATGAATAACTGTTTCCAAAACTGCACACTTTTTCACAAGGTATGTGTTGGAACAAAGGATAGTTGTCTAATTTAATTATTCTACTCTGTGCATTAGGGTAAAAGTAAATTGTTAATATCTGTCCCCTCTGTCACTTTTTAGGCACTTAAAGAAGCTTCCGAACTTTTCTGCAAGGGTGTTGCTGGTAGCTCAAGCGCTGAACTTCTGGCCACATTCTGCGACAAAATTCTCAAAAAATGCGGGAGTGAGAAATTCAATGATGAATCCATTGAAAAGACATTGGAGCAGGTGAGGTCTTACTCTATAGATCCCTTTTCCCTTCTTTTCCTCTAGAGCATCTGCGTTTTCTTCGTACTACTGGAGCAGGAGAAAGCTGATAATAGATCTCGCTCGCAGGTGGTAAAGCTGCTAGCTTATATTAGTGATAAGGACCTGTTTGCAGACTTCTATAGGTAGATTTACCCCTTCTGTGTATCTTATCCACTATTTGAATAGTAGCTTCTTCTCTGTTATGTTACAAGTTTATGACTTCCTTTTTTTTTCAGGAAAAAGCTAGACCGGTGGTTGTTATTTGATAAGAGTGCCAATGATGAACATGAGAGAAGTATCCTTACAAAGTTGAAGCAACAGTGTGGAGGGCAGTTCACATCAAAGATGGAGGGAATGGTAAACTATCCAGATCAATTATGTTGAATTTGAGGCTGTGTTCTCTGGTGACTTTCTTCTCCTCTTCCTATAGGTCACAGATTTGACATTGGCAAGGGAAAATCATGCCAGCTTTGAGGAGTATTTGAGCAATAATCTAATAGAAAATCTAGGAATTGACTTGACGGTGACTGTCTTGACTTATGGCTTCTGGCCTAGCTACAAGTCTTTTGATATCAACCTCCCAACAGAAATGGTATATCATATCAATATGTTAATTGGCATTATGCAGTTGATTTTATCTTGGTTTTGACCATTGTTCCTCCTGCTGAAGTTTTTCTCTTTGGGCAAAGAATGATGTGTGTTTCTTTGCTCGAATCATTTTTCTTCTCAATTGTCCTGTTATTGATTCATTTTATGTTACCCATTGTCAGGTTAGTTGCGTTGAAGTATTCAACGAGTTTTATCAAACAAAAATGAAGCACAGGAAACTTACATGGATATACTCTTTGGGAACTTGCAACATAAATGGAAAATTGAGTCGAAGACTATTGAGTTGTCACTACTTATCAGGTTGATTGTTGGCTTACTTTTTGAAATCGGATAGGCTTAGTTAATTTGAAGCATTTCTATTACGTTATTAATCAAAAAAAAAGATTGAGACTTCTTCCTTTTCGTAGGCTTCTGCTCTGCTGCTCTTTAATGCATCAGATAGATTGAGTTATCAATAAATCATGACACAATTAAGCCTATCAGATGATGATGTTGTTCGGCTTTTTCATTCCCTTTCATGTGCCAAGTACAAGATTCTCAACAAGGAGCCAAGCACCAAAATAATTTCTCCGACTGATGTCTTTGAGTTCAACTCAAAGTTCACTGACAAAATAAGGAGGATCAAGGTACAATTAATGATGAGTAAGGTTAGCCTTTCTACTATGAATTGTTGCACTACATTACTGACCTCGTGAGGATATTGTTGTAATGGTTTGCAGATACCTCTCCCTCCTGGTGATGAGAAGAAAAAGGTAATTGAAGACGTTGACAAGGATAGGCGGTATGCTATAGATGCTTCAATTGTGCATATTATGAAGAGTCGTAAAGTATTGGGCTACCAACAACTGGTCTTGGAATGCGTTGAGCAATTGGGTCGGATGTTCAAGGTTGATCTAATTACCAGTAATCGAGAGGATAATATCAACTAGGAGGATGAACCTCAAAGAAGAAGATAGCTATATCAGGGCAATTCCGAGATAAAAGCTAAGAAGAACAGAGTAAAAGAGAGAAGAAAATAATTATCATATATCATTCTATGATCGGCAAAGGGCCAAATATACCCCTGTACTATATGAAATAGTTTAAATATACCCCTAGTTACACTTTTGGGCTAAATATACCCCTCCCGTTATACTTTCGGGCTAAATATACCCTTATGACTAACAGATAACACGTGGAGACACGTGGACTACTGAGATTAAGTGAATTATTTAATTTAAAATAAAGCAAATTCGGATATAACCCGCTCCGCCCCAATAACTTGACCCGACCTAATATGTAAAATTAACCCACCCAATTTGACTTTCAAACAAAACAACCTAATGAGCGATTGAGTTCTTCTCTCTAGCAACGTCTGCAACTTGGAGCCTCTTCATCGCAAAGATTTTTGCTCAAAGGTATGATTTCTTTTCTTCTTCAAACTTTATCGCCTTGAGTGATTTCTTTTCTTCTTCAAACTTTATAGCCTAAGATTTTGAGTATGATTCAAACTTTATAGTCTAGGGTTGTTTTTTTTTGTATAATTTCTTTACTTGTTTGGAGTTTCATAGTCTAGGATTTTGGGTATGATTTCTTTTCTTGCTTTAAATTTCATAGGCTAAGGTTTTAGATATGATTTCTTTTCTTGCTTCAAGCTTCATATATAGCCTAGGTTTTTGGGTATTGATTAAAATTCGACATAATATGTTTATATATATTATGTTGGTTACTGTCTTGATTTGGTGTCGTATTTATTTGCACGAGTACTCTTGATTTGTGATCTCGAATAATTTATAAATTATTTTTATTTGTGTATGAAAATATGTTAAATTTTTATCTTTCTTTATTCTTCAACAGTTAGTCTCTTTCATATATTATATTCTTCTACAATCATGAAATGTGGTCCCTTTTGTATTTTTTTATTCTTCAACAGTCATAAAATGTGGTATCTTTCACATTTTCTATTCTTTTACAATCACGAAATGGGTCCCTTTTTAATTTTTAATTCTATAATTATAAAGTATCTTCTTGTTTTGTTTTTTAGTCAGTTTCTTTAATCTGTTGTGGGGATGATTAAATATTAAGTAATTACACCGGAGTCTGCTATGTTGAAATGCTTTATATAAATAGCCATTAACTTTTGTTGTTTAATTTTACATACAAATTTGACCTTTCCAGATGGTATATCAATATTATACCAGAAACTATTGTTCATGTTTATGTTTGAACCAAACAAAAATGCTTCCTACTTTTGTGTCTAAATTGAGGCTAAATATGTTAACTGAATACAAGTATTTATGAAATAATAGTGGTTCTTTTTAGAGTGGATAGAAATAGTGTCTATTGTTAAGTTTTAGTTGCAAAAGTTTGGATGTATTAAGAGTAACAGTTTATTCAAGACAGAGTGAGTTTGCGATTGAATTAATGCAAACAAGTTAATTATGGGACAAAAGTTGTACCATTATTAATTCCTATCGGTTCCCCTAACTTCACAACTGTTCTCTTTCTTTTGAAAATTATGTTGCTTGTTTTGTTTTACCAAATATTTTCAGGCACTAAAATGGTCAATGTTGACATATATTTCAACTATGGAGGTGAATGGATTAGAGAACCTATTGTGTTGTACAAGAAGAAGTCGTACAACTTATGGAGAGGGTATGATTCAGACCTTCTTTCTTTTATTGATATCGTCAATGAGTACACTACTCAATTTGGATTTGTAGGTGTGCAACAGTTAATTGTAAAGGGTCCTTGTGGAAGATATTATGAAATAAAGGAGATATTGGAATTAGGAAACTACTATCTCTTGTGTCCAATGAGTTCTTTATAAGAAATATGTTTGTTGTAGAAGAGTGTGAACTATTTGTATATGTTCCTAATATTGTTCAATATGGTAAATCACTTTTCTCATTAGTTACTGAAATTGGTACTGATTGTAGTGAGACTGAAAGTGAAGTTGTGAATGATTCTTCAGAATATGATTCTGAAGAATTTGAGGCTTTTGCTACTGAAAAAAGAAGAAGAAATATCCGAGGACTTGCATGATTATTTAAAGTTGTACAAGGGTACGTCCTTCAAGGATATACCAGAAGCAAGACAATGCATCAGACTTTATGCATTAGGCAAGAAGATAAAGTTAACCGTAGTTAAAAGTGACAGGTCCAAATTGAGGTTTACATGTAGTGAAGGGGCATGCCCATTTGTATGTCATATTTCTGGGGATGCTCATACTCTTGGGGTGAGGATTAAGACTCTAAATGATAATCATACATGTTGGCCAACATTTGATAATCATGTGGTTGATTACTCTATCATAGCTCAATATTTTAAGAAAAAGTTACAAGAAAATCCAAAATTTAAGATCAAGGAAATGAGGTCTGGTTTGCACAATGCTTTTAAGTTAAAAGCTAGCCAACGAAAGTGCAAAAGAGCTAAAAGAATGGTTTTGGAAACTTTAGAAAGTGGTTTTACTGATGGTTATAACAACTTGAAGCAAGTGCCATTGAACTGAAGGAATCTAATCCAGGAAGTGATGTTGTGATTAATTTATCTAAGGAAGCACTTGCTCAAGGCAAAAGAAAATTTCTTAGAATGTATATTTGCTTCAAGACAATGAAGATGGGTTTTAAGGAAGGGTTGAGACCATTTATTAGATTAGATGGCACATTTCTTAGAGGTAAAGCCAAAGGACAGTTACTAGTTGTTGTTGGTCAAGACAATATGAAACACTTTTATCCTTTAGCTTGGGCGATTGTGGATAAGGAGACCAAAAGGACTTGTAATTGGTTTTTGGAGCTACTTCAACATTCACTAGAACTCCAAAATGGAGAAGGCATAACCTTTATGTCAGACATGCAAAAGGTATATTATCTAATTTCATTTCTATTCATTTTTTTCTTTTTCAGTTATGCTTTTGCATTTTCAACAGTCAATTGTTTACCTTTAACATACAGGGATTACTGGATGCAATAAAGATGGTGTTCCCTCAATCACATAGTAGATATTGTGTGAGACACATTGAGGTAAATTGGTGCAAAAGACATGGTAAAGGTGTGTTGAAAAAGCAACTTTGGTGGAGTGCATGGTGCACTTATGAAGAAGACTTTCAAGATCATCTAAGTCAGTTGAAACAAATGGATTTTCTTGTCAGAGAGGATTTGCTAGAGTATCCTTCCAAAAGTTGGTGCAGAGACTATTTTGATACCGTGTGTAAGAATCCAGCAGTTGAAAACAACATAACCGAGTCATTTAATTCTTGGATACTAGAAGCAAGGTTCAAGCCTATCACTGGGATGTTGGAAGATATAAGAATTAAAGTAATGAATCGATTGGGGAAACAAGAAGATTCTGTGATGAAATGGACTAGTGAATTTAATCCTAAAAGCTTGAAGTTGTACAATGAATATCTGAAGATAGCTCAAATTTGTAGGGTTGACTGTAATGGAGATAATGGATATGAGGTTACTGAGGGGGATGACAGACACAGTCAATTTAAGGGTGAAAAGGTGCACTTGTAGGGCATGGGATCTCGAAGGAATTCCATGTCCTCATACAATTAAAGCATTGTTGCATGAAAGAATCAATCCTTTAACTGAAATGAATTGGTATCACAGCAAGGAGGCATTTCTACTAACTTACAAGCATAAGTTGCAACCTGTGAGGGGAGAATTTTTTTGGAAAATTGACCCTCTTCAAGCAATGGAGCCACCAGAGTTTGTCAAGCTTGCTGGCAGGCCTAGAACTAAGAGAGTTAGACAGAAAGATGAAGCACTTAAGAGGAAAGGTGAGTGGGTTGTGTCAAGAAAAGGTAGAGTAATGACATGTAGCAATTGTGGAGAGCCAAATCATAACGTTAGAGGCTGTGACAAGGTATTTTATTAAATAGTTAAATTAACAGTTGTATGGAGTATTTATATTTTCTAACATTTTGCTTGTCACGGTCAAAAAGTGAAAAAATGCTTGCTACGGGAAAAGGAAAGAAAAAGCAACGTAAAAGAGGTTTAGTTGATGAGGGAGAAGCTTCTCAAACTGAAGAGAGCATCAAGCTAACAGCCCCTCAAGAAACACAAAATAGTCAAAGTAACATGTTCTCTAACTATGAACATGATGAAGATCCTTGTCTACATCCTACAGTTATTTCAGAGACTCTTACTAGGCTTCAAATGATATAACAACAATATATACCAACAGGGAGAAGGGTAATAAGCTTCAAAGGTGACCACAATGGTATAAGTGATCCAACAAATCTTCCAATACAACCAAAAAGCTTAACTTGGAAAGGTAAAGATGCAATTACGACCAATCAACTGGAAGTTCAAAGTCAAGAAAGAATTGCAAAGTTGAAGCCAAAAAAGGGACAATATCAGTTTGGTTAACTTTTGTTAAGTTTGTGGACAATTTAATTTGATGATGTAACTACTGTTTAAACAGTACTATAGAAAAAATAGCTTTTGCAAAGTTGGGAATGTCGCATCAGAACTTAGGTTGTATAAGTTTTTGGGGTTATATTGTGACATCCAAACGATATTTGATGATTTCATGTTATTTTGTGTTGCATTGGCAGTTTAGTATGCTGAATATTATGTTAAGTTTTCTAAAATTTTGATTGAAATCTATAGTATTTCGTGTTGAATCGTGTAGTCTAGTTTGTTGAAATATTATGTTTAGTTTCTGAATTTTGGTTGAGATCGACAGTTTGTGCAGTTTTACTTGATTTGTTATACTTGACAGTTGCACTCTTATAAGAAATGTTGCTGCACTTTGAGGCTAATTGCTGCTGCATTTTGATGCTAGCGTTGTTGCACTTTTGAGGCAAATCACTACTACATTTTAAACCAAATTTGTGTCTATATTTTGAGACTAAATTTGTGACTATATTTTGAGATAGTGTGCTGCCACATATGGATGGAACTACATTTTTTAGCCAAACTCTTGCTACATTTTTTTACCATTTGTTACTATATTTTGAGGTGAAATGGTGTTGCGTTAGTGAGTTAGCATATGGATGGAACTAAGCTCAGATTTTTGGGCTAATGTGTGGCTTCATGTTGATGAAAATAGTTGTTGCACCTTAGCTATTAAACAAATGTTGCTAACTTAGCTGCTTCATGTTGATCAATATCTTCCTTTAAGGAAAATCGAGGTATTTTGTTTGAAATTGTTATCATGAGATATAAAAATAATTAATATAGCAGCAACACAACTATATAGAAGCTATATAATTGAACTATATGAACTCATATTATTGAAATTATAAAGACCAACTAACTAATATGTTTTCCTAATATGTTTTATATGAGTTGCCAAGCTATAGAATGTGCTTACATAAAATGACGATATTTATGCTCTGAAAGCAGAAATCTTCAACACCAAGATGCGAACTTTTCAGGCGGCACAAGCAGAGGAGTTTCGATGGAGTTAGTTGACCGAGTTGGGCTGATTTTAACATTGACTAGTTTGTCCATTTTCACATATTATACCTTCTGGGTCATCATTCTGCCTATTGTTGACAACGATCATTTCGTGCATAAGTATTTTCTACCTCAAGAATACGTAATTCTCATTTCTGTATATGCTGCAGTGGCACTAATCTGCTTCTTGAGCATCTGTATTGGATACGTCATGCTCGAGTCCAAGAAGAAGAAGGCATGATAAGGCTATGGCAAGTCCATTTTTTGCTCTATCAAATTCATGATAATTGATAATTTTGATATTTGTTTAGCGCTTCTCGTTTTAAATTGCCCATGTCATAGATCACATAGATTTTTCTGTATTCTTGAGTTCCTATGAGTTTCCTAGCTAAATTTTTTAATAAAATTTTCAAGAACACTTGATGTTACAGCAAGCTTGCCAATGATTATATAATTTTGAAATTACATAACCAACATAACAGGGGAACAACCATGAGTTGAGCTTGATTATCAACAAATATTACAAGAAAATCAAGAAAATTTTCATGAGTTGAGCTTGATTATCAACAATACATTACAAAAAAATCAGGAGACTTCACCTAACATTACACAAGTTCACTAATTCATCACTTCATCACCCAACATACCCAATAACAAGAGCACACAAAATCATAATTAACGTCTTCATCTTCTTCACTTTATCTTCCAATAACCTTGATTTGTTTACTTTAAAATTGGTTGAAGCGTTCATTGCATCCACTTTTTCCTTCAAGTTATCTCTTTCAATCTTAAATGCGTCCAACGTCATGTTCAAAGTATCAATTTTAATTGTAGCCGCATTTAATTGAGTCTTTAAATTATTTATTAGGACCACCGCTCTATCTGAAAACAAGTTGTCGTGCCACTCCCAATAGCCACATGAATTTTTCTGTGAAGCGTAATCAAAACAACTTCAATTTATCAGAAAAATAAAACAAAGGTTTAAACTCAATAATTGAACTTACTTCAGGTTTAGGACACTGATAAAGTTTGAATCATACTCAAGGCTATAAAGCTTGAAGAAGAAAAGAAATCATACCTTTGAGAAAAAATCTTTGCGATGAAGAGGCTCCAAGTTGCAGACGTTGCTGGAGAGCAAGAACTCAATCACCCATTAGGGTTTTTTTTGTTAGAAAGACAAATTGGGTGGGTTAATGTTAAATATTAGGTCGGGTCAAGTTATTGGGGCGGGGCGGGTTATATCCAAATTTGATTTATTTAAAATTGAATAGGTCATTTAATCTCAGTCGTCCATGTGTCATCTGTTAGTCATAAGGGTATATTTTGCCCGAAGTATAACAGGAGGGGTATATTTAGCCCGAAAGTATAACTAGGGGTATATTTGGCCTTTTGTCGTTCTATGATTTACAATTGCATTACATCTCTATTAATAGAACTGAATTGGAATCTAATGCTACAACTAACAAAATAACTGCTCTAACAAACTCTAATAACTCCTAAGTAGCCTGTGAAGTATCCAAGCCAGAGCAGTGAACCAAGACTTGACATACAACCTTAGTACCCTTCTTGACCATCTTTCTCTCCAATACAGACTCAGGATTGGGACAATAAGGGCTTAAAGATGTAATACGAGGGGGTGATTAATGACTGTAGGAACCTCATAACACCTTTTCAGCTGGGAGACATGAAACACAGGATGAATAAGGACATCAGCAGGTAAAAGTAACTTGTAAGCTATTGCACCAACTCTAGAAAGGACCAATTAAGGACCAAAATACTTTGCAGCAAGCTTGTTGAAAGGCCTAGAAGCCATTGAAATTTGCCTGTAAGGTTGCAACTTTAAGTAAACTCAATCTCCTTCCATAAATTGCCTATCAGACCTGCGTTTGTTAGCTTTATCCCTCATGCTTTGTTGTGCTCTACTTAAATGGAGCTTGAGCAGTGCTATCACAACCTCTCTAGCTACCAGAGATCTATCAACCATGTCATTAGAAGACTCACCAGCCAAGTAAGGCAAGTGTATTGGTGGTTTTTGACCATATAGAACTTTATAAGGTGTACATTTCAAGGTAGAGTGGTATGTAGTGTTGTACCACCATTCAACAAGAAGTAGTTGAGTAGCCCAAGTGTGAGGACTATCAGAACAAAAACATCTCAAATATGTCTCTAAGGTTATGTTAAGAACCTCTGTTTGACCTTCAATTTGGGGATGGTATGTTGTAGATTTATGTAGTAAAACCCCCTGCAATGTAAATAACTCTTTCCAAAAAGAACTTAAGAAAATGGGATCTCTGCCACTTACTATAGAAGCTGGCATACCATTCAATCTGGAAACATTGTCCAGAAAACACTGAGCTACAGATTCAGCAGTATAAGGATGTGCAATAGCAATGAAGTGAACAGACTTACTGAATCTGTCCACCACTACTAAAATGACATCCTTCCCTTTTGACTTAGGAAGACCTTCAATGAAATCTAGACTGATATCAACCCATACACCATCAGGAACATGTAATGGCTGAAGTAGTCTAGGGTAAGCTGTTGTATCATACCTATGACTTTGACAAATATCACATTTCTGAATAAAATTCCTAATGTCAGTTGCTAATGACTTCTAGTAGAAGAGGGATTGTAACCTCTTAATAGTTGCATCCATACCTGCATGACCACCTTGTGGTGTTGAATGCCACAACTGAATAATGGTTTGTCTTAACTGCAAATCAGACCCTACAACTAGCCTGTTTTTCCACCTTAGTTGAGAACCAATCCATGTACATAATTTATAAGGCTTTGCTTGTAACTTAAGAATAACAACTTGCAACTCAGCATCAAATGTCCATGTTAGGCTAATTCTCTCCAAAAGTGTATCATTAGGAGTTAAGAGTGAAACAACCAACAACTCCGCACTTTGATTTCTTGACAAGGCATCAACAACCTTATTATCAGTCCCTTTTTTGAACTCAATAGTAAAATCAAAGTCCATCAATTTAGAAATACCAGCAACCTGAAAATCAGTATGAATACTTTGTTCCATGAGGTGTTTTAGTGCCTTTTGATCAGTTCTCACAATGAAATGTCTTCCTAATAGGTAATGATACCACTTAGTAACTGCAAATATGATGGCTAATAGCTCTCTATCATACGCACACATAGCCTGATGTCTAAGTGCCAATGACTTACTGATATAGGCAATTGGATGCCCTTGTTGCCTCAAGACAACACCAATTCCTGAACCACTTGCATTAGTCTCAATTATGAATGGTTTTTCATAGTCTGGTAATGCTAAGACGTGTAGCCACTAGTGCATCTTTGAGAACATGAAAAGTTTTAGTAGCACCCTCATTCCACACAAACTTATCCTTCTTCAATAATTCAGTGAGAAGTTTAGCAATGGATCCAAAATTCAGAATGAACCTCCTATAATATCCTATAAAACCAAGAAACCCTCTCAGTTGTTTGATATTTATATTTATGGGGACAAACCAAGCTTGTACTGCAGAAATCTTCTTAGGATTAGTAGCTACCCCTTTAGCACTAATGAAATGACCTAGGTACTCTACCTCAAGTACCCTAAAAGCACACTTAGAACCTTTGGCAAACAATTGATGTTGCTTCCTCAAATCAAATACAATTTGTAAATGATTCACATGAACTGTCATATCCTTGTTGTACTCCAATATATCATAAAAAAAAGACTAGTACTGACCTCCTAAAGAGTTGTTTAAATACAACATTCATAAGACTCTGAAATGAAGAAGGTGCATTTGTAAGACCAAATGGCATAACCAGAAATTCATAATGTCCATGAGTTTTAAAAGTTGTCTTATAGGTTGTAGGTTTGTATTAAGGTTTTGGGTGCTTGCATTCTAATAGCTTTGTTGAGCTCAGGTCCCTCCCAAAAAATAGCTGATAGCATTTTCGTTTGACAAATTAACCCCATTCAATAACCTATCAAACTCAGCGTGATATGTTCTAACATGCTCAGTTTGTTGTAGATTTTTAATAGCTTCCATGGAATCTTCAAATTCCCCCCTAAATCTTTCATTAACAGTCAATACATACTCAGACCAAGAAGGGTCTATAACTGAGTTCCTAGACTTCAAGTATGATCTATGCCAAGCAATATCTTCACCATCCAAATGGATAGAAGCTATTCTCACCCTCTGATCATATGGAACTTCATCCATGACAAAAAATTGATCCACCTTATATAACCATGCTCTCAAATCCGACCCCGAAAATCTAGGAAAATCAAGTTTAGAATATTAGGTAAGAAATTTACCATTAGAATTTTGGAAATCCCCAGTTGCATTGCAAAACCCTTGTGCTCTGTCCACAAATGATTCTTCTCTATTCTGATCCATTTCCTTGTCCTTCTGTTTCGCATTTCCTAGGGCTTGCTTGATCTCCATTAATTCCTTATCTGTCTGTACATTTCTATCATTCATATTCACCATACCTTCCATCAACGTATGCAATTGTTCCTGTATCTGAGACAATTTTCCATCCATTTCCTCTGAAGATCTGTCTTGATTTTTGTCCTGAGCAATCATGATTTCTTAGTCGAGGACCAGCAACTCTGATACCAATTGATCCAATTACCAGTAATCAAAAGGATAATATCAACTAAGAGGCTGAACCTCGAAAAAGAAGATAGTTATATCAGGGCAATTTTGAGATACAAGCTAAGAAGAATAGAGTAAAAGAGAGAAGAGAAGAATTATAATATATCATTCTATGATTTACAATTGTATTACATCTCTATTAATATAACTGAATTGGAATCTAATGCTACAGCTAACAAAATAACTGCTCTAACAAACTCTAATAACAGTGAACAGTAATAACTGTTTTGGTGACTAATGAACGGTACTAACTACTTTTTAACATTTCTAATTATATAAAGCATTGTATCAAAGATATCCTCAGGGATAAACTTCTACTTCTCAATTTTAATGTTCGTTATTCAAGTTCAACTAAGCTAATTACTTTGTTTTGCATACTTCATAGCCTGATGTCAAAGCTATCAAGAAGAGAATCGAAGATTTGATAAATAGAGATTACCTAGAGAGGGACAAAGATAATCCAAACTTGTTCAAGTACTTGGCATGATTTGTGCAGATCATATGAGTAATGATTGTATGAACTTCTGCAATCGACATAGGAGGAGAAACATGCCGCCCAAGATGAAGAAGGATTTCTTTAACTCCTACCCATCTGGACCTTTGATTGTCTTGCACCAGGAGCTTGAAACATTTTGTACAAATGGTTAAGATCTCAGGAAATAATAGAATTGCCTCTTAGATACTTGAGATGCAATTGCCTTAACTTCTTCCAATCTTATAAGCCCCTTTCGCTTGCTTTATTCTATGTTTTGTCGGCTACCTGTTTGAGTAAACGTAATATTCTAGTCAACAGCTTACCCTCTTTGGATTCAATACAATTGTAATTACTTTTAGTACTTGCTCTGCAACCCTACTTTCTTGGTTCTTTGTAGATTGTGATTTGGACCTTGGTGGTCCTTATGGGGCTTTCTTTCAACCTTGTGCAAGTTTATTAGATCTATACCTTCATGACTCGACAATATTAAAAATTATGAGAAATATCATAGGTTTACATAATCCGGGCAAGTTTGTAATGGTCTCTGATTTGACACCAATCATCCTAAAGCCTAGAGCCAAATCTTAAGCACATGAAAGTACACGTGTATTGGTGATAGTAGATTTGTAGGTGGCATAATAGCCTTTCCGTAACTTCTTTACCCTTTGAGTAAACCCTTACATGGGAGAAGAAGGTATCTCATTTTCATGTCACAACCCAAAAATGAGTGTGATGATACTTGTCTATTACCATCAACGCAAGTCAGCCTCAATCCGAATGAAAAAGAAACAAATGCGGAAAATAGTAAAAACAAGAAAAAAAAGGCGGAAAACTTATTCATTCTAAACATTACTCCAAAACTTGGTTGTCATGTGTATAGGCAATAGAGAAAATACAGAATTTGAAAGATACATAGTCCCCGTCTTTGTTTCTCAAATAGAACAAAGCATAAATAAAAAGGAAAAGAGGGTCCGCCAGAATGACAAACAACTATCTCTCACAATCTTTCACGATCCTCGACTGTCAGGAGAAGAAGAAGAATAAGAAGAAGAAGATCACACGAGTCTGGGCTCGAAACCTACACAAGTGTAGAAGCAAGGGCAGGGTACCAACAACACGGTACCAAGCAAGCAACCTACTAAATATAGCAACTAGCTAGAAAAAGAATACCCCTGACTCTCCAACCAAACCTCCTCAAACTACAACTTGCACAACAATTATACCAACATAAAAATTCTAGAATATAGTCATATACGGCTCACATGGCCCAATACTCACAGCTCAATAGTCACAATTCAACAATCAAACAAATCAAGTAAGTTAATCTCAATGTCAAGTAGTTCAGTCACACACAACAAGTGCATCAATCTCAAGTATCAAGAAAGTCATGCATAAGCATCAAAGGTGTCAAGTCACAATAATCAACCTTTTGCCGAAACCATTTTCCATCAGCTTTATAACCCTTGCCGGAAATGACCTCAGCATAATAACACTCACCGGAAATGACTTCGGCCTAATAACACTTGCCAGTAAAGACCTCGCAATAATAGCACTTACTGGCAAAGACCTCGACATAATAGCACTTACCGGCAAATATCTCGACATAATAGCACTTACCGGCAAATATCTCAGCCTCATAATCATCACAGTGTTCGACGATCAATGCACATAAGCAATATCACACCACATAGAAGAGACAACAAATTACACAATTCAAGTCCACATTCATGCTTTCGTTAATCAATTCATAAGGCACAATAAGGCAATTTACATAATCATGTTCATCACATAGCCTTTTTCATTTCGACCCTTTTTTATTTATTTAGATAAATCAAGTGGAAAATTATTAAACCTTTCACCTCATCCACATTACTCCCGACACACAAGCAACAAATGAAGCATAACAATTCAACTAGAATACAAGGTTTAGGAAGCCACTTGCCTTAAATCAATCAACAATCACTCCAAGAGTTGAGCTTTCCCCTTCCGAATTACTTCCAAAGTCAAACAATCTAAAATAAGCAAGTATTCACAATCAACCATCGAAAACAACACATCCCACATCAATTATGTACAGAAATGGGTCAATCAACTCAAAACCCAATATCAAAATGGAGGTTTGAATTCGGAAAAAAATGCTTGAAAAAATGATGTTTAAGGCTTTAGGAACTCATTAGTGAAGAAAATTTCAAAAAAAATAATCAAAAAACCACTTTAAAATCACCATTTTAGTAATATATCTTGGGTTCTTGAAGATAACCCCAAATTAGTCATTTCAAAAGCTTGATTTGAACACATAAATTCATATTGAAGATTTAGAGTTAAAAATCATTACCAAAAAGATTTCCCTTGAAGATATGGTCCAAATCGTCACCCAAAGCTCCCACAACTCAAAAATGGTGAAATGAGGTTGAAACCACGATTTTATAAAACATTTTGCCCATGTCTCAAATACTCATCGTGATCGCGACCCAGATTCATGCGATCGTGATGAGTAAGGCATCCAACTCCTTAAAGTTGACCTTCGCGATTGCGAGGCACCCCAAGATGATGATACATGATCGCGATGACCAACATGATCATGCATCAGAACCAGAAACCAACCAAACTCAAAATCATCGAAAGGACTTTCGGGATTCGTTCTGAACTCCATACACACAAACCACATATGCAAATAAACTAAAATCAATATTCTGGACTCAATAGAATTGTCAAACACAAATCTGAGGTATCCTTGAACCGACATCTATGAAAATCAACAAGAAACTAACTCACTCCTAAAAAGTCTAAAACGAGTTCAGGACCTCTCAAAAATCAACCAAAACTTCACCTAGGCCTAAAATCATCCCCTGAATCTAACGGAACTTTCAAAATTATGATGTTAGTATCTGAACCCCAAATGTTAACCAAAGTCAATTCAAAGGTTAAAATTCCACAATTTCACAACTAAGGACCTTAAATCTTCAAAAAGACTCAGAAACTGAAACCGACAACTGTCATATCTCAAATTTCACATTCTGGGACAGATGGAATCAATGAAAATCTATTACGACACTCAAAATTCCAAAAGTCCCTAAAAACCACTTTCTTAATAACTTAGCCCTTAAAACTCATAAACTTACCAAATTCTCAACTTTTAACTCAAAGTTCAAAACCAACTTTTCAAACTCAAACATAAAAGACTCGGGGTCGATATCGGGAAGGGCAAAATGGTAAATTCACGAAACTTTCCAAAAATGACCGACCGGGTCATTACATTATCCATCACTAAAAACCATGTTCGTTCTCGAACATCAAGCAAAAGAAAGTACTTGGAGCTTCAAAAAGTTTAGGATAACTAGCATGCATATCTGACTCTGTCTCCCAAGTCGCTTCATCAATTGAACGATCCTTCCATTGTACCTTTACTAAAGCAATCTCTTTGGTCCTAAGCTTTCGAACCTGTCTATCCAAAATGACTATAGGATCCTCCTTAAAAGATGAGTTTGGACCTATTTAACTGAATCAAAGAAAAGTACATATGACTCATTCGACACGTACTTCCAAAGCATGGAGACTTGAAACATGTGATGCACAACTGACAAACTAGGTGGCAAGGCCAACTTAGAGGCCACCTTTCCCACACGACTAAAAATCTCAAAAGGTCAAATGAATCTAGGGCTAAGTTAGCCCTTCTTTCCGAACCTCATAACATCCTTCATGGGTGCATCTTAAAGCCAAACATGATCACCCTCCATGAAGTCTAGGGTGCGGACTCTCTAATCTACATAACTCTTTTGTCGACTCTTGGCTGTCAACAGTCTACCCTAGATCATATGAACCTGCTCCATAGCATCTCTAAGAAGGTTTGTATCCAATGTGTCTATTTCAGCTAAATTAAACCATCATATGGGAAATCTACATTGTTGTCATACAACGTCCAAAAAGGCTCATTTGAATACTGGAATGATAACTGTTGTTATAGGGAAATTCTGCTAAGGGCAAATGTCGATCCCAGCTAGCACCAAAATCAAGCATAAAATCTCAGAGCGTGTCCTCCAAAACATGAATTGTTCGCTCGAACTGACCATCTTTCTAAGGATGAAAAGTTGTACTCATATCTAACTGAGTATCCAAACCATGTTGCAAAGCCTTCTAGAAATGGGAAGTGAACAACAAACATCGATTAGAGACAATAGAAACTGGACTCCATGTAGTCGAACAATCTGACTAATACAAAGCTCGACTAACTTCTCTGTCGTATACTTCACCCGAACTGGGATAAAATGGGTGGACTTGGTCAACCTAGCAACAACCACTAAAATAGAGTCATAACCACCCATGATGGTATGTAGTCCCACAACAAAGTCCATAGTGATCCGCTCCCACTTCCAAGTTGGAATAGACATCCTCTAAGATATACCTAAATGCTGATGGTGCTCACACTTGACCTGTTGGCAAGTCAAACACCCCGGAACAAAATATGCAATATCCCTCTTCATATGACACCACCAATAGTGATGGATCGGGTCATGTACATCTTTGCTGCACCCGAATGGATGGAATATCGAGAACAATGGGCCTATTTAAGAATTAGTCTAACCATCTCGCCCAAATTGGGTATACAAATTCTGCCTCCAATCCGCAAGACCTCATCTGAATCAAAGACAACCTCCTTGGCTTCCAGCTCATCACCTTGTCTCTAATGAGACATAGTTTCTCGTCATCAAACTAGTGCTCACGAATTTTCTCAACTAAGGAAGAACGAGCATCAATGAAACTAATCAAAGCATATGTCTCCTCAGAAAGCCAAAATCAGACGAGATTGTTGGCTAACCTCTGATCATCTATGGCCAATGGTCTCTCATTCACACTAATAGAGGCAAGACTCTCCACTATGGAAGTTTCATACTCAAAGCATCGGTCACCACATTGGACTTCCCTGGATGATACAAGATGGTGATATCATAGTCATTTAGTAGCTCAATTCATCTGCACTTCCTTAAGTTCAGATCTCTCTGACTGAAGATATACTGAAGGCTTCGATGATCTATGAAAACTTCACAATGACTCCATACAGATAATGTCGCCATAGCTTAAGCACAAACATTCGACTTCTAACTCTAAATCATAGGTAGGGTAGTTTCTCTCATGGGTCTTCAACTGCCTAGAAGCATAGACAATCATCTTACCCTTCTGCATTAGAACACCACCTAGCCTAACTCTAGAAACATCGCAATAAACAGTTAAGTCCACACCCTCCTTGGGTAAAGTCAAAACAGGAGCCAAAGTCAACAAGATCTTGAGTTTTTGAAAGCTCTCCTCACACTCCTCAGACCACCACTGAAAACTTACACACTATCGAGTCAATCTGATCAAAGGAGATGCAACCCCACATACTCTTCACATTATTCCACTGAAGCGCACACTCTCAATATTAATAAAACATCATAATCACTTAGACCATTTACCTTACTATCAAATCGTCACTAGTATCAAAGTCTTCTTAGAAAACACATTGTCGCCTCCAAAATTTCTGAACTATGGCTCCCTCTCTTTCTAGATAAGCATTTCATGACAGATACGGGTCCCACCCAAGGCTGATAGCACTAATTCCAAATCTAATAGTACCTTCCCATCGAGATAAAACTATTAAGTCACCCCATAATCAAGTCCATGTGAACTTGCACATACCATTTTTCAACTACCCTTCCACATCATCACATACCTCATGCCAAAACTCAGATAAATCCTTAGTCACTCCAATAGTTATATATACTATACGCTCATAACCTCTATTCACCATCAAATGTCTATGTAACACATCATAACAATGTGTGTAGTCCCATCAATAGAGTCGTCTGACTCCCCCTGAAATCCTCAATAACCATGTAGAACTACAGGTTCATATCTTTGTGTATCCATAAGTCACCTACCATAACTTGAACAATCTAGCCCCACACAACAATGCAAAATCTTCCACGCATCTCCATTTGTCACCCAAACAAAAACCCAATCTTCATAAAGTCGTTGATAAACTTCTAGTAAATCTGTGCCGAACCAATTCACATCTCATAGTCATATCTAATCACAAAGACAAAACTCTTACAACCTTCAACTTCGAACCAAGGGCATATACAAGAGATTTTGTTCCTTCACCTTTCTTAAAATCCCCTCATGACGCAAATTCCAAATACCTTGAACTCTTCAATACATCAGAATCTTGTTTCTTTCACTGACTCTCTTACCAATCATATCCTTGACCAATAATCCATGACATTTTACCTTATAATCTAAACCAAAACATTAAGTGAACTCCTTAGGTCCTTTAACAATCAAAAGTGGCTAACTATACGATTCAAAACATGCACACGTACTTATAATTTCTCAATACACCACACGATTAATTATTTCTTACCTTACCAATCTATATCTTGACACAACCTACTACCACAAATGTAGACTTACAATGAAGAACTTGAATTTTGATTCCAACCATCGAACCAAATTCCCATATTAGTTCATATCTCGATGATTTTATGAAGTTTCATACCTTAACTTATCCTCGATTGCCTCTCCATCCATCTTATTGTATTCATCGTTAGAATATAAATCGTACAAGATAATCAACCCAAAACCAAAAGAGAACTTATCACCACTCTCTAGTCAAACGTATGCAGATTTCTTTTTCGAATCTTACCCAATAATTTTTAACCAATCTAATGAACATGTGATACTATTACCATTACCACAACAAAACAGATGGAACCACGCGTCTCTAAACCCAATTTTCTACTCATTCTGAAGATACATCTTTAACCTTTGTAATCAAAGTAAATATCCTTGTTCTCTCCTTCTTCTGAAAGCTGAACTACATCCCACTAATTATTTCTATACGACCAAGATACTCACCAAATAGTAGAAAACCACAATTTTAGATGCACACAAGTTGTTATTACCATAGACAACCCATTTTACCCACAATTGCATACTGGTCATTTTCCATCACAAACTCTTATTACCCTTATACTCAGTAGTCATTGTCATCATCACGAAGTCAACCTTATTAACGACATGACACCTTAAACCCACTTACACCAACCAAATTTGAAGGATTAACACAATTTCATATGCACTTTATTATTAAAATTCTCAATTACCCTCACATTAGTATACTCAATGGGACTTCTTTTACCCATAAGATTGTCATTCTGATATCGATCCGCTCCCTTGAAGCTTACAATGAAATCACCGGTCCTCATTTAAAATTCTTAGGATACACTTCACAACTAAATACATTAATACCGTACCAAAGATCCACCACTAAAATTTCCATTATAAACATTTTTAACCCATTTGTACGTAACAACAAGCTAGTTGGTTTCTCAATTATGAATACAACATCGAATCTCATTATACGAGTATGTGGTACAACTGATAACTCTTTAAGTAGTTAGTATTCATAGATTGACGTATCCATTTTCATATACCACTAGTACCATATCGTCAAAGTCCATTAGATCCACCACTAGAACACATCATACCCCTCGAGAAGATTGTACTCAAATAGCCCACATATTTTTGTCCATTAAGTAACTATAATACATTATCAAATCTGCTCAGTCTCTCTTCCAAAGCGATATGCATTCCTTCGCAGATCAGGTCAATAGTAGGAGTAATACACTCCATAACTCTAACCAAGTAGCCATCGGTACTATTGTAGTAGTCATATCATGACCCTCTTTGGTATACACTCAATCTATGAAACCACAAAAGAGATTCCGACCTCAATTGGCGCAACATCATTCTCATTATTCGCTAATAAATCCTTACATGTTATAACAACTTTACTAACTGTACTTTCTAAAGTTACAGTGTTTTTTTATCTTGTCATTCTTTAATCATTCGACTTCCAATTGTCGAACCACTCTAGATATTGTATTTACCATACAAGTATTATTTTCTACTGGGGTAACTAACCAAAAAATATATATCACACATTCATGAAGTCCCTCAAATCATTGTTCAACTTCATCATTCAAATATCATCAAAATGCATCATCGAGCCATCACCTTACTCAACCACTTCAAATTACTGAACATTATAAATCTGACCATGAATAATTTTCATAAGTATTTCACTTCAACCTTAGTATTAGGTCTAACATGGGTCCAAGGAGATGAGAAATTTAAATTTGTTCACATGCCTGGTGCCAGCACAGACGACACCACCCACGGCCCATAGGTGGGATTATGATCCGTAGATGGTGGCGTGGTTGGTTAGTTTATATTTTTTCCAAAAGTGGAAGGTCCTAGTACTTTTATATGGTTCACCAGGATGGTTCGTCATTCAATGCATGAGTCATAGATAGCTCTCGTAGGTGAGTCCTAGACTATGAGTAATTTTAGGATCGAAAGATGAGACATACGGTCGTGGTCCACAGTCTGTCGATGGACCCACAGTCCGTAGGTGGGGGTCCCGTCGTTGCGATCCAAGATTTAGGGATATTTGATCCCACCTACAGCCTAACAGTATGATCTGTGGTTGGACCTATGGACTGTAGGTCTGGCCGTTGGTGAGGGTCGGCAGTAATTTGAAAAGAAAGGGCTTTTGGGTCAACTTTAAATGATCACATCTTTTAGCACACAAATGAATTAGGTGGCCCGTGACCTATCAAGTTAAAGAACTTTGAGTCATCTTTCCAACGCCACCAAGTTTGGTAAAATCCAAGCTCGGAGTAAAAAGTTATGCTCATTTCAGTAGGGCTACAAACCACGACCCAGTTGACGAGCAGTGATTCAAATGACGGTCCGTCAGTCCCACCGTAGATGGCACTTAGTTAGTTTTAAGTCTGGGTCATTTTGTCTTTTTTCCTATGCATTGAGAACTTAAACTACGTCATTTTACTCAGTCTAAGCGTAATAATCTAGTCAGACAATACCCAGAACCCTCATTCTCCAAAAATCACCCAACTTAGAGCGAAAAGAAGAGAAATAGGCGACCAGTTCTGTCAAGAACAAGCAGAAGTGTTCTTCGAAGTTTAGCCCCAAAATCCAAATGATTTCTCCGTAGAATTTGTCACCAGGTATGTGGGATTTCACTAGTGGGTTCCTTTCACCCCTTAGGTCCCTAGAATTCAGTTAGTTCTTCAGATTATCATAAACTGTTCAGACCTAGGGTTTCTAAATTTTCAAGATTTATTGTGATTGTGGTTCCTTTGATCTAAATAACTTGTTTCTTGGTGATTTAGTATAATTCCATGTAGAGTACTTAGAACCCTAGCTTGTGTAAATTTATCCTAGTTCATGATTTATACTTGTTAGGTCAACCAGACAGAAATTCATGCTTCAGATTTCGAATGTTAATTATCAGTATATAAATGTTGTGTTCTCAGTTAGTATGTCAGTTTTTTTAGCTATTCAGTATTTAGTGCATCTTAGCTTCATGAATATTCAGTTGGGAGTAGACCTAGCACCGAGTTGGACTGAGGTTCAGTGTACCTTCAAGTCCCAAAACTACGCTCCCGTGAAGGCTTATAAGTCCCATCTGTTGGGCATCCATTTTAGTGATCACGCCACAGTCATGCCTATATACCCCTGGAAAGGTATATTGGGTCCTCTCAATGGGGCGTATACATCGGACTCCACATTTAGCTCATGTGGTTTATGTCGATTAATAGTAGCTCCCACAGTCAGACTCTTGGTGCATTGACAAGGTTTTCAGCATTTACTTCAGTAATCAGTTCAGCATGTTATCTTCATGATTAGTACTTAGTCATTGCATTTAGTTCAGTTTTCAGTTATACTTCAGTACATATGTATATCCTTGTTCAGAATATGTCATTGTTCAGTTATGTATTATTGCTTATATACTTTGTTTAGCTTAGCATATTTATATTCTGCATGCTCAGTACATTCCAAGTACTGACGCATACTTTGCTCTACATTGTTTCATGATGTAGGTTCAGACACTCAGCTTCTAGATCACACTAAGAATGATTCTCGGTTTGACTTCAACAACTTCAGTAGTGAGTCCTCATACTTCGAGGACAATAGACATGCTTTTTATTTTAGTCTTCACTTTCAGTTTTCAGTTTTGTTAGAGTTAGCTGGGGGCATGTCCCAACAACTAAATTCAGTTAGAGGCTTTTCAGACATAGTAGTAGATTCTACTTGAGTTGTTAAGTGTTTGTTCTAGTTATCACTAAGCTCCTATTATTTTATATATATTCAGACTAGTTGGGTTCTTCCCCTTTTTAGATATCCATTATTTTTAGCTTTCGCATAGTACATGTTTTACTTAGTTATTTTTAGTATGCTTGATATATGCCAGACTCAGGGTTAACTTGGGGTCACTCGTGATCCTAGTCTCGTATTACGTCTAGGGGTAAGCCTCGGGGAGTGACACATACACGACACACCAATTTCTCACTTAAGGAACTACACATAACTCATCACTATAAGTGAGAGAAAATGGAATGAAGCGATACAAATCAGAACGGACAAAGGGTGCATGATGGAGATTCAAGAAGTAAATATCTTTCCTAAAAGTCACCATAGCCTCTCGAAGATAAGTACAGACGTCTTTGTACCTATTCTTAAGTCTCTATTAGACTCGGCTTATATACACGTGAGACCTATGAAACTGACGTTCTGATACCATTTTGTGACGACCCAAAAATAGACGTGGTGGCACTCGTCTTATCCCACCAAGACAAGTTTGCATAAAACCCAACCATTACGATAAAGTACGAAAATAAAATAATAATAAAGTCCAATACTATAAAATAATGCGGAAATTCATAATCAACTTAAATATACCCCCAAAACCTAGTTATCGCGTGCACATGCCTCTAATTTATTACACTAGAATTGAAAGAAAAGATAAGTCTCAATGATGTTGTCTCTAAAATAGAACAACATCATAAATAGGAGTAAGAGGGTCCGCTGAGATGACAAACATCTACCTCATAAATCTCCTTAGGAACTCTCAGATAATAAGAGGAAAGAGATTATCACGAAGATCCATGCTAGTAACCTACAAAAATGTGGAAGCAGGGGATGAGTACCAAACCACACGGTACTCAACAAAGGAACTCCAAAACATTAGTTAAGAATATAGAATACGGGTACTCTACCCAACTGAACCTCCACAACTACAACCTGCATAAAACCAGCCCAACCTAACAGTTCATAATTTACATAGCACATAGCTCAATAACAACACTCTAATAGTAACATATTGGCAACACACGAGATCAAGCTCATCAATCACATGTTCCACAAAATGCACTCACAAGTTCACAAATGATAGAAATATGCAATGCAATGAAATGTAGTGCCAAGTATAGTGATGCATGTCTAACCTAATGATACACACATGTTGTATCTTAGTCCGGGAACCATATGGGACATATCTATCCATGCATCCATCGCGGCGTGCGACACAACCCTCGATAATAAAATTTGTCGCGGCATGCAACACGACCCTTGATAATAGAATCCTTCGCGGCGTGCGACACGTCCCTCAAATCATAATATCAGTCTACAAGTGTATAACATAGGGAGAAAATCTACAATCATTTTCAAGGGAGGGGACGAAGAGACCGGAGTCAAACATACTCCTTTTATTTTGAGGTCTTATGACTTTATCACTATGCATATTATTTTTCCTTTCTAGAAAGTGAATGTAAACTTTTTTTTCCTATGTTATTGGCTCATCTGGACCGATAGCAAAGAAAACACTGACTTAAAGGACTTATGCCTTACAAGTACACTTTCTTTATAATGAAACTAGGGGGAAACATACTTCACTTGCTTGCCTAAAGAGAAAAACCTAATAGGATAGTCTCATTACTTAAAGTTTCATAATGAAAATTATTATAGTAAAAAAACGATGCCCCTTAGATTAGATACATAGAAGTAAAATAATCACTTCATGATTTTTAAACTAATGGACTCTCTAAAAAAAATTGTAATTGAAAATTCGAGGTGCGAACCTCATCTAATAAAAATATAAAATTCAATAAGGACTTAGGGTCGGGCCAAGGGGAAGGAAGAGATGAGTGATCTAGGAACAACAACAAGAAAGGGTGAATCCTTGTAACAACCAGTCCCGATAGTTATTATTAAGCTAATGATGAAAGAATTTCGGTCAATAAACTTTTCAAATAGTGATTTAAAATTTTTAGGCTAAGCCAACCTTAGTCAGAATCTGGACTAGGCGCGGTCTAGGTCCATACAAAAATGTGTGGGGTGTAATTTTTAGTCTTGATAGTTGTTTTCTTGTATCCAATACATTAAGGGACTCGTGGAATCAAATTCACGCGAGTAGAACTTCCGAAATCGAAATCGACGTGAAAGGCATAGTTTGGAATGTTAAGGAAAGGAGGTATGTTGTGAAAAATAAAATTTTCAGGGATTTTCAAGTCTCTAAAATTTGAATAGTCCGCTATAGCAGGAGGCGCAGTGAGCATGTGCAGACCGCTATAGTGCGGTAAGTTCCACTATAACGAGTTGGGCCGTTATAGTGGGGTAAAATGGAATATTATGCATAAACAACTCCAAAACCTCCTATTTTCTGAAATTTTGTTCTTGAACTTGAGAGGAGTGATTTGGAGTTGTTTGCGCTCAATTTTCCACAGAACTCACCGGTAAATGTAAGATTGTTACTCCACAACTTTGTACATTGATTCTTAATCCTTAAAATCTAAGATATTACTCTTGGAGGAGGGTTTTGACATGATTTCATGATGGAAAAACACCTAAGTTAGGGAGGGTGATCATGAATTGGCCTAGTGTTAGGGTTTTGTTATAATTTCAGTATTAATAGGTCATTTTTGATTGATTGTTGCATTTATTTATTGTTTTAGACCAAAAAAAATACTCAAGACACTTCAAAAACGGAAAGCTTAGGTTCTTTAGAGTTTCCAAAAGGCTTGATTCAAGGTAAGTGATGAATGTATGTTTTCTGATTTATGTATATATACGCATTTCTACTATTTACAGTATCATTTCTACAGTTTTACAATATCATTTCTACAATGCATATTAGGGAAAACTTAAGGAAGTATATGTAATGGCAACATGTTGATAATCTCATGCAATTAATTGGTTATGTGAGTTGTGGTTTCAAGTGTTATTACTCATGACGTTTGTGATTACGCATGATTGTCTGTGTTTGAAGGTTGGATCGGGTACCATGCCTAGTACAAGATATTCCCATAGTTAGCTAGGATATCACATATGGTATATACTAACGCTTGACTTGGATACCACGCCTCGTACCGTGATACGGAGATATCCATATATGATTGGGTTGGATACCATGTCGGCATACTAACTAACAATGACTCAGATACCACGTTGTTACACTAACAAATTGAGTTTGGATTCTCTAAGAGGACCAGGTACGAATTTATGGTTCGATGTGAGGACCAGACATTTGCATTTGTGACCATGTGGGACATGCATCCAAATAATTATTGTTTCGTGATACGCAATTGGGAGTCTATATGAATTGATAATTGTTGTGTGTTGCTTCTGTATTACTGTACTATGGTAAATTTATTACATTCATATCTTAGACTGGTCATGTGATCCTACCAGTACACCGTGGTTTGTGTACTGATACTACACTTATTATTTCTTTGTTGAGTATAGGGCATCTTCTAGCGACTGGTCCAAGACTTCAATTAAGGACGTCTGACTACGAATTCAAGGGTGAACTATTTTTTCAGGCTGTCGTGGATTCCTCTTCTTTTCTGGTCCATCTTTCCAGACTAAGATTGTCACACCCCAAACTTGAGGGGTGCAACTTGCTCCTAATGCCAAAACTCAGGCCCGAGTTGATCCTTTTGAACCATTTACTACTAGCGCATGGCAGCCACACGCAATCAAGAAAACAAACAAGTATATCTCGGCCTAAAACTAAGCCCTCGGTCAGCAAGGCCCTTGTCAACTGGTCTATAAAAGAAACAGCTACTCCCAGGAGATCATATAAATAAATAGCCAACTAGTACAAAAGTCTTGATTGGGCCGTCGAGGCCACCATGATATCTATACCAAAACTGAAATCACGTATATATCAAGACAATACATCAAACATCTCACAAGCTTCAGCAAACCAACAAACTAGGCCAATATGGCCATAACGTAGCTATACACCCCACACACTAGTCTATAAGCCTCTAAGAGTAGTAAAGATTGGCGGGACAGGGCCCCAGCCTACCCATAAAGATATATCCAACAAAAGGTAACATACCTCCCAACTATGGCAGCTCCAGAGGAAAGGGAATAGCCAATCGGATAGAAGTCAATCCTGCTGCTGAGGAGGTCTACTGGATTGTCTGTAGGGACCTGCATGCATGAATGCAGTGCCCCCAAGGCAATGGGGCGTCAGTACAAAATAATGTACAGAGTATGAAAGGCTATAGACTAAGTGAGCAAGTATCATAATATACCAAAAGCAATCACGTAAGGAAATCAAAACTTTATATAAGCATGCTAACCCGCTACTGAATCTAAAAATACAAAAATGATCAAATTTCAACCTAACCAAGCCCCCATAAGCTCGGCAGGTACAAACAAAATACCACCTACCTAGGCCCCCATAAGCCAAGCAGGTGTCAAATCAATCTACATACCCCTATTGGTAGTCCCTTGTCTTTGTAAGAAGTCACATAGCCCTTTTTGGCAATGATATACCCCTGTAGGCAGCACATAGCCCTCTTAGGCAACATCATACCTCTGTAGGCTGCACATAGCCCTCTTTTGCATCAACATAGCCCTGTAGGCAATACATAGCCTTCTTTGGCATCAAAATAGCCCCGTAGGCAACACATAAAACTCTTTGGTATCAATATAGCCCCGTGGGAATAACATAGCCCTCTTTGGAAATAACATAGTCCTATTAGACAACATCATAGCCCCCATAGGCAGTTCATAGCTCAACAACTAACCACAATAGCCCCAAAGGCAACAACAAACAATAGAATAAGCTAAAGGCGAGCAATTTAGCTATAAACAATATATATGAATAATCTCCAAGTCATTGCTAACTTAGGGTCTTTCTTAACAGATTATGAGTCCTTAAAATGAGGGTTTATAACCACTCATAATTACATCTACAAGATCACCAACATTAACTACCTTTAAGGAAACATGTCGAACGAAGGGAATAGCCTTAACATACCTTTTCAATGAACGCTCGAAAGACCGTAGTTCCTTCACGAAAGTTGTTCCTTATGTCCTAAGCTTCACAAACACTATATATACATAGCTGCTACACACCTATAAATAGTTCATAATTAATGTTAAATTGGCAGATTTGCCATATTGCCCCAACTTGTCAAAACGTCCGTAGAAATTCATAAAAACAATCATAAAAGAGTCCCGAGATGATTACCTTAGTTAACCAAGTTTAAACCTTGAAGAAACACCAATAACTACAAAATTATATCTTCAAAAACCAGCTTCAAACGCAGCTTAATAGAAGGGAAAATGATTGTCACGTGTAGAGATCACATTTCTAGGCACGGGGGCAACGTTTAATGGTAAAAATCGTCAAAAACTAACATTCATAATGCAAGAACTCCATAGGAAACCTCTCTTAAGATTTCTCTCTGGTTTGGAAGTGAAAAGAAATGTTTTCATGGCTTAAAACGTTGAGTAAGCTGACGTACCACATTTTTTACACGACCCGGATCCGACCCAGATTCTGCCCCGACAGTCCGTAGTAAAACCCTCATAACTCTTTACTCCGATGTCGGTTGCATGCGGGGTTTTGTGAGTTGCAAACTAGATTCGTAGGCCTTCGATTTAATGGGTGATAGGCCTTCTAACTCTTTATATATTGGGAGAAAACATCCAAGACATTTGACCCAAATTTCAGAGAAATCTTTAAAAAGGAACTTACGATAACTTTCGCCAACTTTTATTTAGCCACTTACCTAACTTCAAAATTTGAGATACAAACCTTGAACACTTAAAATATGACATACCACATAATTCTTAATTTATTACCCACCCTCCTTGTCTTTCCACGAAGATACAAGTAAATTTAGACATTTTGAAAAGTTGGGGTATTACATCCTTCCCTCCTTAGAAACATTCATTCTCAAATGAAAAAATCTGAGTCACGCGGTTAAGTCCTTAGAAATTTCAAAAATTTAGGTAGAATATCCTTTGTAAACGTGACTATCAAGGAATATGAAACGCAGAAATTCTAACCTAGGCATCTCACCGAATGAGATAAATAGCTAAGCACTATAGTTCCACAATAACAATGCGAGTAAATATACAACAACAACAACAATAATAATAAGAAACAATATTTAAAAAATTAGATTGGTATCTAACCTCACTGCACTAATATAAACTGATATGCCATCACCCTGGGGTATGAAACAAGTGAGGATATTTGGACCTCATGCCATCCTCAGCTTCCAGGTCACCTCTTCTCTATTCTTGTTTCTCCATAATACTTTAACCGAAGCCACCTCTTTGGTCCTCAATTTATGGACCTGCCGATCTAATATGGCAATTGGAGTTTCCTCGTAGGACAACTCCTCTGTGATATGAACATCCTAAACCAGGACAACCCGAGAAGGGTCTCCTACGCACTTTCGTAGCATCGATACATGGAAAACTGGATGAACAGATTCTAGCCGTGAAGGCAATTCTAACTCATAAGCCACCCATCCTACCCTCCGAAGGATCCGGTATAGCCCAATGAATCTTGGACTAAGCTTGCCTTTTTTGTCAAATCTCATAACACCCTTCATAGGTGAGACTTTTAAGAATACCCAATCATTGACACAAAACTCTAAGTCCCTTCGTCGCACATCTGAGTATGACTTCTGTCAGCTTTGATCTATAAGCAACCTCTTCCGAATGAGCTTAACCTGCTCCGTTGTCTGCTGTACTAAGTCGGGTCCAATCAACCCTAACTCACCTACCTCGAACCATCTAATGGGGCACCTACATTTTCTCCCATACAAAGCCTCATAAGGTACCATCCCGATGCTGGAATGATAACTATTATTGTATGCGAACTCAATAAGAGGTAAGTGGTCATCCCAACTTCCGTTGAAGTCTAGCGCGCACGCCCATAGCATATCCTCGAGTGTCAAAATTACACGCTCAGCCTGGCTATCTGTCTGAGGGTGAAATGTTGTACTAAGATTAACATGTGTCCCCAGTCCTTTCTGGAAGGACTTCCAGAAGTTGGCGGTAAATTATGCTCCTCTATCAGAGATAATAGATACTGGGACACCATGTAGCCTAACAATCTCTCTAATATAGAGACCTGCATAGTCTTCAGCTGTAAAAGTAGCCCTGATTGGTAAGAAGTGGGCTGATTTTGTTAGTCTATCAATAATTACCCAAATAGAGTCAAACTTGCAACGCAATCGAGGTAACCCTGAAATAAAATCCATATTAATTGATTCCCACTTACACAAAGGAATGTCTATCTCCTGAACTAGCCCAACAAGTTTTTGGTGCTCAACATTCACCTGTTGGCAGTTAGGACACTATGCCACAAACTCAGCAACGTACTTCTTCATCCCGTGTCACCAATAGATCTCCTTAATATCATGGTACATTTTTGTTGAACCAGGGTGAATAGAATAACGGGAATGATGTGTCTTTTCTATAATCCGATGTCGAAGCCCTGCAACATTTGGAACACACAATCAACCGCTATATCTAATGACTATATATTCTGCTATATCAAATGCTAAAAATTGTTGATCCTGAGCCTTGGCTTTGAGCTGCTCTAAGTTAGGATCCTCTTGTTGTCGTGATTTTACATCTACAACTAGAGATGATATAGTTGTGTCCTAAATTGTTACCCCACTATTTTCTGCTTCTAACAATCTCACTCCCAAGCTAGCTAACTGATGAAGTTCTCGCGTTAGCTCACGCTTTGCAACACCTAAATAAGATAAACTACCCATAGATCTTCTACTGAGGGAATCAACTACCACATTCACCTTTCCTGGATGATATAAAATATCCATGTCGTAGTCTTTCAGTAACTCAATCCATCGACATTGTCGCAGATTTAACTCCTTTTATCTAAAGATATATTGAAGGCTTTTATGATCTGTGAAGATGTCAACATGAACTCCATACAAATAATGTCTCTTGATTTTTAACGCATGCACAACTGCAGTCAACTCTAAATCGTGGGTCGGATAGTTCTTCTCATGCTTTCTCAACTGCCTTGAAGCATATGTGATAACCTTACCATGTTTCATTAGAACACATCCCAACCCAACACCAGATACATCACAATACACCGCATAGCCTTCTGAACCCTCTGGAAATGCTAGAACTGGTGTTGATGTCAACCTGTCCTTCAACTCCTGGAAACTATGCTCGCAAGCCTCAGTCCACTGGAACTTAGCTGCTTTTTTAGTCAGCTTCGTTAATGGGGCTGAAAGTGAAGAAAACCCCTCTACAAACCTTCTGTAGTACCCAACTAACCCTAAGAAACTACGAACCTCGATCGGAGTCATGGGTGTGGGCCAAGTCTTTACGGCCTCAATCTTTTGTGTATCAATGCCTGCATGTGATACAATATGGCCTAAGAAAGCTACAGAGTCCAACCAGAACTCACACTTAAAAACCTTTGCATAAAGTTCTCGGTCTCGAAGAACCTGGAGGACTGCTCGCAGATGATTTGCACTTTTGAACGTGAATACACCAAAATATCATCAATAAATACAATCATAAACAAGTCTAGATACGACCTGAATATATTATTCATCAGGTCCATGAAGCATTAGTTAATCCAAAAGACATTACCAAGAACTCAAAGTGTCCATATCTGGTTCTAAAAGTTGTCTTTGGAACGTTTTTCTCCCGAACTCATATCTGGTGGTACCCTAATCTTAAATTAATCTTTGAGAAGCACTTAGCACCTTGTAACTGATCAAACAAGTCATCGATCCTCGGAAGGGGATACTTATTCTTTATAGTCTCCTTATTCAGCTGTCGGTAATCGATACACATTCTTAGTGAGCCATCTTTCTTCCTTACGAATAACACTGGCACACCCCATGGTGAAGCACTAGGCCTAATAAAGCCTTTATCCAGCAAGTCTTTCAGTTGATCATTCAACTCCTTTAGCTCAGCAGGATCCATTCTATAAGGAGGGATAGATATAGGTTGTGTACCTTGTAGCATATCGATAACAAAACCAATTTCCCATTCTGGAGGGATACTAGGGAGCTCGTCTGGAAATACATCTAGAAACTCATTAACTACCGGAATAGACTGAAGAGTCGGTGGTTCTGCATCTATATCATGAACGTGAATAAGATGATAAATACAACCCCTAGTAATTATCCTTCTCGCCTTAAGATATGAAATAAACCTACCTTTCGGCGTTGTTGTATCACTTTTACATTCCCAAACTACCTCTTCTGGAAAGTGGAATCGAATAATCTTTGTATGGCACTCAACATTAGCATAACAAAACACTAACCAGTCCATACCCATAATGACGTCGAAATCGACCATCTCTAACTCTACGAGATCTATAGAGGTCTGACGGTCGATAATTTCTATCGTGCAACTTCGATAGACTCTCCTGGCAAAAATTGACTCACCAACTGGTGTAGATACAATAAAGGGTTTATCTAATGACTCTGCTACTATACATAACTTCCCCGCAATAAATGGAGTAACATAAGATCAAGTAGATCCAGGATCTATCAAAGCATAAACACAATGGGAGCAAACAATCAATGTACTTGTCCCAATATCTGGTGATGACTCTGAGTCCTTTCGGGTGGCTAGTGAATATGTACGGTTCTGTCCACTACTAGAACTAGATTCTCCATATCTGCCTTCGCCTCTACCTCTACCTGCTGAATTTGGGGTCCACTCCCTGTAGACTGTGCTGATGAGAAGAAACCTACTATTGACCTGGTCGACTGACCTATACCACCCTGACCTATGTTCGGGCAGTTTCTCCACCCATGCCCCTCTTGTCCACAAGAATAACAACCTGTGGAACCCTGTTTGCACCTCTCGAAATGCATCCTACCGCAAGTAGCGCAACGCGGTGAGGCTATCCTAGCCTAGCCTGAACCCCTCTGCTGCTGAGAGCCTGATGCTCGTGAACACTCACCTGGGCCTGACTGTCCCTGATGATCAAATCTACTACCCTGGAACTGTTGTGGTGGAGGTCTAGGTGGCCTAATAGAATATCGAGGTCTGGGACCACCCTGAAAATCTCCATGTGATCCAGCGGGGATAGCCCTCTTCTGTCTCTCTCTCTCGACCCTCTCACTCATATACTGTAAATGTTGGCTATCCTATATGCCTTGTGCAAAGGCCTGAATTCTCGAGATATCCATATTATCATTTAGTGCAGTGGTAGAACAAGCATCGATATAGTCTGAGTCGATCCCTCCCACAAATCTACGCATCTTATCATGCATCGTATCAACAAATGCTAGTGCATATCTAGACAATGAATCAAATCTCAGCCCATACTCTCGGACACTCATGCTGCCCTGTCGGAGGTTCAGAAACTGGTCCACCCGGCCATCCCTAATCTCTCGAGGCAAATAGTAATCTATGAAAGCTTCTGCAAAGCTATCCCAAGTGGGTAGAAATGCATCTTTTCCCCTAGATCTCTCCCAACTCTCGTACCATAATACTGCAACATCGCGCAATCGAAATGCTGCTAACTCAACTGACTCAGTTGTTGAGGCATGCATGACTCTAAAGATCCTATGAAGCTGATTAACAAAGTGTTGAGGGTCCTCTCTGCGATCTGTCCCTATAAACTATGGAGGATTCAATGCAATAAATTCACAAAATCTCAAACTTTCGGGCCCTTCAGAAGGTCCGACAATATCTGGCGCAACTGGGTGGCGCTGTACAGCTACTAACTGTGCTAACATACATATTGCACTCTTGAAATCCTGATCATATGGAATAGAAGGAACTAGAGGTGGTACTGCTGGTGGAGTCAGAAGTTCTGTAGCCCTCAGAGGCTTCTAAAGCTATGGAGAAGCTATAGGGGCTGAGAAGATGTCTCCCCTTGGGTCTCACAATGGGCTACCTCCACCTGTGGTACCATGTCGGTACCCTCGCCTGCAGCTGTATCTAGCCCCTAGCTAGATGTGGTCTATCTGGTGTCAGCCATCTCTATCTCCATACAAGTATCAATTATAAGCCAAAAACCTCAACCCTTAAGACACCGTTCTATAGCACGAGATGAGCAAAAAAAGGATAGTCATTCTAACATGCCTGGTAGCTTCTTGCTTATCGAATGTGGTGCACAACACACTTATAAATAAGGCTCTACTAGACACGGCTTGTAGACTCCATAGGATACGACATTGCTCTGATACCAAGTTTGTCACGCCCCAAACTTGAGGGGCGCAACTGGCTCCTAATGCCAAAACTCAAGCCCGAGCTGACCCTGCTGAACCATTTGCTACTAGCGCATGGTAGCCACACGCAATCAAGAAAACAAACAACTATATCTCGCCTAAAACTAAGCCTCGACCGGTAAGGCCCCTGTCAACTGATCTATAAAAGAAGCAACTACTCCCAAGAGATCATATAAATAAAGAGCTAACTAGTACAAAAGTCCTGATTGGGCCATCGAGGCCACCATGATATCTATACCAAAACTGAAAGCACGTATGTATCAAGACAATACATCAAACATCTCACAAGCTTCAGCAAACCAACAAACTAGGCCAGTATGGCCATAACGTAGTTATACATTACTTGAAAAGAACTCATTAATCCTTTTTGTGTATGGATGGCATATTTGGTTAATTAGAATTACAATACTTTGATTTCACATGTATTGGAATTTCTTTTGTTTGGGGGCTTTTGTTTCCATGCACAATTGTTAAGATTATAATAATTAGTTTTAAATTCTTAATAATCATATATTATTTGCATTTTGTAAATTTTAACAAGAAGTTTTAAATATTTTAAATATCATATCAAGATTTTTGTTTAAATATTTCATATTAGTGTTTTATTATTTGATATGAGTATCACAATTCATTATCCTAATATTATATCACGAAACTTAATACTTAATGTTATCATGTGCGAATATTTAATACTAATACTTCCTTATAGACAAAATATTTGCACCTAATAACATTAAAATGTAACTCATTTTATACATTTTACCTATCTAACTAAATATAGTTATTCAATTTTGCCATTCCGACAGTAATTAATTATTTATCGCTCAACAAAGAAGTCATTCAAATTGGATGAGTGTTATGTTCAACAATTTTAATTTGTACTTTTTTTTTGTTATTGATTACACTATGTTTTTAATATAACTTATATCGTGTATACTATTTACTTGAGACACACATGCAATGCACGTGTCCACAAACTAGTATAATAATAAACTTGAAGTTTACTAGTATAAATAATTTAA
>JAJOOS010007740.1:0-26650 GCA_029582725.1 Solanum chiquidenum
ATCCAAAAAAAAATATTTTTTTAAAAAATTCAAATTTTCTTTTTCCGTAAAAAGTTTTTTTAATTTTTTTTTTGGGGGTGGAGGCAGGTTGGGGTGCGGGGTATGGGTTGACAAAAAACTTTTATTTTTAATTTTTTTTAAAATTTTTCATTTTCCGAAAAAAAAGTTTTCTTAATTTTTTTTGGGGGGTGGGGGCAGGTGTGGGTGGCAGTGTGTGTGGGGGGGGGGTAGGGGTTGCCATTTTTTTCTTCAAAAAAAGTCTTTTAAATTTTTTTGTTGGTGGTGGGGGAGGTGGGGGTACAAGCGTAGGTGGTAGGGATAGGGTGGGATGGTAGGGGTTGAGGTATTAACAACTTAGCTTTAGTTTAATATAGTTTGGCTTTAGGAGATTAAAGTGGGTTACAATCATTTTACCCAAACCATATTTGATCAAATTCATATTTACCCATATTTTATATGGGTGGATTGTGATCCAATTCATTTTAACTCAATCCATATTCAATACATCCAAATCTGATCAATCCACCCATTTGCCACCCTTAGTCCCATCATTATTATATGTCATTATAAATTGTGCAACATGTTTCTTCAAATTTTCTTTGCCTTCAAACTATTGAAATTTGGGAGGTTGATAACCGACAGATATTTTGAAGTCATCAATCCTTGTAATGTACGACTTGGCATATATAAAGAAAGACTTGGTTGAGACTTCATACTTATCTTTGATGGTCTCTTCGATGAACTCCTTCAAACGATTGGTGAGATCATCCCTTCGAAAAAAATTGACATCTCCTTGACAGGTGATGCTTGCTTCACAAGATTTTCAATCTCTTGAACTTCAATATCCTTTCCAGGCGCATAGCTAGATTCTCCATCTAGTAAGCCATTTATCTTTCCCATCAACTCATCAATTCGAGACTCCTGGTGATGCATATTTTATGTTGGTCCTTCACCTGTCTTCACCAGATTTGCAAGTTTTCCCTTTATTGATGAAGCATAAGTTATCACTGCTTGCATGATCGTTGGAGATGTCGGACAATATCATTGCTTGTCACGCTAGTTGATATTTAAAGGGATCACATCATGCGATGCACATGGAGAAGACTTATTTGTTGAATAATTGTCTTTTTTTTTGCAGTGGAGTTCTTAGAACTAGAGAGCTCAAATAGAGCTAGAGACTTCTTGATCTTTTCAGCAATACTGCTTCCTCCTTCTAAAACATTTGTAGAACTTGCTAATTTTGGGGTTAAAGATCCAAAAACATGAATTGATATGGACTACACTTGAAGTGTTTGTTGCCCCAACTAGACGGGTTTGCTCCTTGTAACAATTCTGAAACTTCCAAAGGTAGCACAAAGAATTCCTTCTACTTCAACAAAGAACTTGGAGTCAGTAGGCTTTGAGGAAGTTGATTTTCTTGGAAGCCGTTTCGATATTCTTTGATGTTTGAAAAGTTGAAATGAGAGGTAGCTATTGTCCCACTAGGCATGCCAAAATTTATAGACAATAAAATTCGCATCGAAAAAATAATAATCAAGACTGAAAAAAATTGCAATAATTGTAGTATTTGATTTCAAAATATGAGTGTTGCAATCTATATGAATTCTCTAATTCTTCTTTTGTAATATAAATTCAAGGGCTTGTGAGCTTGATCTTGATAAAAAAAATTCTTGACTTGTGCGATTCAAGGGTCTTCGAGCTTGATCTTGACTTGTACTTGAATTTAAGGGTTTTTGAGTTTTTTCTTGAATCTGGTGATCTTGATCTTGAGTTTTTCTTGAACTTGAATGCTTGAATTCTTTTTTTTTAAAAAACAAGTGCTTGAATTCTTTAACTTGTAGCTTGTAGAGAAATTTACGACGTTTGATCCACAAGCTCTCTCTAGCTTCTTGTTAGAATTCTGGTGTAATTTCATAATTATGCCCCTATTTATAGTCGTAGGATAGAGAAGTTATGATGAGAACAATCTTCCTTTCGACCAATCAGATTTAAATGAAATGACAGAGGAGTAGTGATAAATACATGTTTACTTCGGCCAATCAAATTTAAGTGAAATGACAGAGGCATAGTGATAAAGACAAGTTTTCTTCGACCAATCAGGTTTAAGTGACATAACGGTATTTGATTGGTCGGAACACATCATTTGTACATGTGACAAATTTTTATTGGTCTTTGATTGTGATAGGAATGTCATGCCATTTTGACACACGACATGATCCTATTGAGTTCTTCATTTGACTTAACATGCCACATCATTTGACACGTGACACCATATGGGGCTTTAGGATGAGATGACATTGGACTTACAAAAGTAGGTTCATTATTTTTAGCCCAAATTAATGAATTGACTTTAGTTAAATTCATATTTATTGAACTTAAATAGTTAATCAAATTATATTCATTCATAATATTTATTTGGACTAACAAATACTAAATTTTATATAATTCAATTCATTTTATGAATTTATATGTGATTAATTTTAAATGATTGCAGATACTACCGTGTAATTTACTTTGTTTGGTTTTTTTATTTTTCCCCCACTCAAATCACTTTTTTGAAAAATTTAATAAAAGTAATTTTCTTCATACCAAATGCATCCTTAATAAGTGTACTTTTACAGAGGTTCCTACTTTCTACACCCTTACATATATTAAGGAGTGTACAATTGGTAGGTTGCCCATATTTTATGATAGATAATATGAGTTGATTCATATTTGACCCACTTTAAAATAAATGGATAACTAATCCATTACAAAATGAGTTAATCGAGCGGATACCCATAAATTTGGCCTATTTTTCCATCCCTATATTCACAACATACATCCTTACCAAATGCAAATCTTGAAGTAGATTATGAAAATCAAATATAATTATAGGTGTAGAAAATGTTGTAACAAAATAAGTTTTAACATATCAATCAACTTGTTCATATATTAAGTCATCACAATTCTTAAAGTCATGTTGTTGAAGGGACTTTTTGTGCATAAAAATGTTAATAAGACATCAAAAGCACATAAACAATTGGTAAATCCCAATCACACAATCAAATATGATATTAAATGATGAATGTCCATATAATATTGACACATGACATAATTCTATTGACTTTTTCGTTTGACTTGACATTTCACATCGTTTGACTCGTGGCACCAAACTGGGCCTCTAGGATGAGATGACATTGGGCTTAAGAAAGTAGGTTCATCATTTGTAGTCCAAATCAATTAATTGGTTTCAATTAAGGAAAAAATAACTAACTAGTCAAAATCTCTAACATAATTATTAAAAATATCTACACTGTAAAATAATTATTTAAAATGTCAATATTTTTAAAAATAAAGTGTATCCTAGTTTAGTTACTAATTTATCTCACATTAATCACACAGTCTCTCTCATATTTTTTTCAATTTTCTTTTCTCTCTCTCATCTAATTCCCTCTTTCAATTGTTCTTCATTTTTTCAACTCCCGCTTTTCTCTCTTCCGTAGCTTCTGTTTTTTTCTCAAAAATGGAAAAATCCATAAAGATTTTCACAACAATCCCATTGATTAAGGTGTGCATCTTTATCTGATTTTTAAGTTTGTTTACCAATTTTGTTTTTGTTTAAATATTTCAAAATATTTGTTTGTTTAGTTGCTTAGTAAATTCTCCAATTTCTATTAGGGTTTTGGATAAAGAAAACCTCAATGATCCATCTCTAATGGACGACTCTACGAGGTACGAGAGTAACCCACTTAATCATCAATTTTCTAGAAATTTTCCATCTTTTGATCTATGTAAGTGAATACGGATTCGGATTTGGGTTTAAGAGCAAAATATCAGAAAAAGGAACATGACAGACGAAGAAGAAGAAGAAAGAGAGAGTCGGCAAAGAAGGTTGCAAAAATGATATTCATACCAGAATTGTATTCATATTAATTTTTATTTGTCAATTATATTTCTTTTAATCAACATTTGTATTTCAATTGAGAACATTGTATTTTTTTTTTAGTCTGTAGTCATTTCAATAGGTATGTCAAATAGATTTGTATTTCTTAAGCATAGATATATTATAACGACTCGAACCGTCGTTATTTAGGAGAACCAAAAATCTGGGAAATTTCTCGACCATTGTCCTGCCAGGGCGGGCCACATGCTGCTAGGGCGGCGGTTCCACATCGGGGTAAGTTGGCGCCAGAGCGGGATAGACAAGACAGAATGTAAGTAACACGAAATCTTATTTTTTCCTTCTTCCTAAAATACCTAATTTAGTCGTAAAACACCATAGAAACCCTTAGAAAGCTGCTCTAAGCTAAGGAAAGAAGGATAAGGATATTTCTAGCATGAGAATGGAGATATCTTGCGGATTCATGGCCAAATTCATCGTCACGTCGACCAAAAAACCAGAAAATTATCTGCAATTCCTCCGTGCAGCTGCTTGGTGCCCAGGTAGGCTAGGTTTTATGAATTGAGTAGTTATAAATCTGTGTTCACTGCATAATATATGTAAATCAACGGTAGAATTATGTGTAGGCCCTCGTTCACTGAATGAAATATGGTTAAATCCCAGGAATAAGCCTTAGATGATGAACTAGGGCTAGGTATGATTGAATTAATGCTTACATGATATACATGGATGAGTAGTTCATAGGTGATAGTTGTGATTCTATGATTGTGTGTTGTGGGTTTGTTCTTGCTTCATTGTAATACGTGCATGTATGTGAACAAAGCCTGTTGATCACACCTAATATGAAGAAGTATGAACAAAGAACTATATGCCATGAATCACCTCATGTTGTATGATTGAGATAATATACATTGTGATTGTGATTGTGATTGTGGATCAGGTGTTGCGTTTCGACACACTAACTTAGATCGGTTGCCACATTCCGGCATAAATATGAGATCGGTTGCCATGCTCAGGCATAATCTTTGGATTGGGTACCACGTTTCGGTATGCTAATAGTTTGGGTTCCCTGAGAGGATCAATGATTTGACATAATTATATGCCTTGAGGATTGTGAAATTGTACCTTGTTCGTAATGATAATTGATGTTGTATTTACTGGAGTTGTTTTATGGTTACGAGGACTTATGTTTGATTGTTATTCTATGTTGAGTAACTTGATATGTACCCTGATGTTGAGTGAACCGGAAGGGGTCACACCAAACTAGGATGTGATACGGTAGGTGGGGAGTGAACGTTGCAAGAATTGTTAATGTCAGAGTAAAAGGTGTCGTGTGTTGTAATGGCGAGGAGTGGGGGTAGTGTACGTGATGTAAGTGCTTAGGTAGATTTCACCTTGGAAAAGGGATTTGTGGTTAGTAGAATGCTTGACGTAATGTACTATGTGGCGATGTCTGGGAAATATGAATAGGAAGTAAGGGTATGACGGGAGCGGTTAGGCGGAATGTTTGTAATTGTATTGGGGACTTTTTTGTGTGTTAGAATGTTTAGGCTATGATCAAGAACCTAGTAAGTAGGTTGACCGAGAGGGTGGTTATTAGTTAAAGTACTAGTGTAATTTCGAGGTTTTTTAAGAAGGGGTAAACGTGGAGAATCGAGTGGTTTATTGCATGTTCTTGCTGGTTGTTTTCTTATGTTATATGGTGGGCGTCGGGTTGACCGATGATTCCTACCAGTACGTTTGGTTTGTACTGATACTACTCTTGCTATGTCTTTTTGACATAGTCTGGATGCAGGTTGGTGATGTTTCATTAAATGAAGATGAAGAATTCTCCGGCAGCTTCTACTTTTCCTTCCGCATGGTGGGAGCTGTGTCTTTTATTAATTATGGCCAGTTTGTACTCTTAGTAGCTCTTGTATCTGTTTAGACTAGATTCTTAGGGGTGTTCGTTACTTTACAGATTTTAACTTGAAATTGTTTAAAAGGTTTTGTTTATGAAAACCCTATGATTTTCTTTTATCTCCATTTTCATTAATTTCCGCATGTTTTAACTAATGGGATATGAGGTTCTCCTACTTAGGTGTTAGAGTAGGTTCCCACACGGCTCGGTGGGTTGGGTCGTGATAAATTTGTATCAGAGGCTAGGTTACCGATCTCCCAGTACAAGAGCAAAATGTGGACTAGACTCCTGCGGATTGGTGTGTTGACATCCACATCTAATCTTCAGGAAGCTAGGAGGCATTCAAGGAAATTGTTCCACTCATTCTCTCCATTCGTGTAAAGTGTCTCTTGTGGTATGAGTTGAGTCCAATTGGTATCTCCTGATTCCAATCGATATCTCAACAAAGTGGACCAGACGTCGTAGTCACGACTGAAGCAACACACGCAAGGAAAAATTGGAACCAAGAAGGTTCCAATTGGTATCTGGCCCTATTGGTGGGGTAAATACATGGATGATAGGTAATGGTCATCCATGGCGCGAACTAACTAATAATTTGGAATTGATTAGGCGTGTATCTTGGAAACTGTGAATGTATGATTCCTGCTGTCTGAACTAACTGCAAATATGAAGTTGTAATTGCTTGAATGTGATGAGGTGATTATGTGTACTATAAATGTGTGTCTGAACCTTGTTATGTACAATGTGTTGGCATAACTGATCGAAGTTATGCGAGTTGTACATGCTGGAGTATCGTGAAAACTCGTAGTGAAAAGAAGATCCTGACTAGGTTCGATACAAGAGATAGATAAAACTACGAGGTGAATTGCGAGGAAGATCTGAACGTGTCTTGTGCATGTGTAATAACTGTGCGAGTGTCTGGGTGTACCCTGGGGATGTGTGGGTTGTGGTTCTAAAATAATGAGAATAAATATTAGTTCATGTATCGTGGGATTGCTTGTGGTGGACGATGATCTTCCTAGTTCATAGAATTATCCTAAATTTGTGTGGTGAGGTTGGGAACCTTGGGAGAATATTAGAAAATGAAAATAACCCAAAAATTATTGGCCTGGGTTCTGGTTCTGTCTGAGCCGCTTGGGCGGGATTATTCCCGCCATAGAGAGATCGCCAGAGCGGGATTTTCCCGCCAAAGCGGGACAGGGCGATACAGAATCTCAGCCCTGCCTCCCCTGTATTCCCTAGTTACAAATTATCAACCCCAAACGTGATTCGGGAAAATTCCTACAATCCTTCCAGTATTCAGCAATCGAGTATATATTTTTAAACTTAGCAATTAATTACGAGCTACGTAAAACAACTAGAAAACCAGCATCCGTGTGCTACAAAAACTTAGGAAAGTGAAAGATAAAAACAAGGTTGTTCCAAATTTACAAGCCCAAGAGGGATTAGAAGCAACTCAAGAGCCCTGAGACCGAGAGGTGTTGGTGTCAGAGTCTAACTCCTCTCGGAGTACCAGGCCTGTCATGACCTCCTCTAGACTCAAAAACTGATAGAAATCCCCCTTCTCGACTATGGGAATCTCCCGCCCGGAAGTGACGCATGTGAACATGATCTTCACCGCCTTCCAGATCCAAACCAACAGACGGTCCCTCTCCAGATTCTTCCTCGTCTCCTGGCGCAACTCACGAGGGAGCATCTCGAGCTCTAGGGCAGTGCTGGGGGAACCGGGGTGGTAGGGGTGATAAGGCACCCCATCCTCCTCCGCACAGCTGTCAAGTCCTCTTCTATCCCGTGCCGCCAAAAGTGGAGGCTGAGACCCAATAGGACGAGTGTCGTCGCCTCCCTCCTCATCTGACCCCGCGGCCGCCTGACTGCTGCTAGACCTGTCCGTCCTCCTCCTCTTGATACGAGAAGTAGAAGCCTATCTAACCAAAAGAGGGTGAAGAGGGGGGGATCCATAGGAAGTACCTCATCGGCATCAAAAAGTGGCACTCTTGCCTGCTTGCACAGCGCGGTGATAAGGCCAGGAAGGAAGAACGCCTTCTTGTTACCCCGGTAGAACATCTTCCACTCTAAAATAATTTGCGCCCCGACATTCAGCTCAATGCCCTGCACCGCGCACATCACCACTAAGGCTCGAGGAAACGTCACATCCGTGCGGTTTCCTGACGGGCGGATCCTCCTAGTCACCAAATGTAGCCACCTCTTAGCATCAGGTGACTAGTCAACACTAGTAATACCCTTAGCAGAAAGCCAATAGACTGTATCCCGATGTACAGGCTCCACCAGTGTGTCCCTCAGCCATTCCAGATCCATCTCTCTCAGCTTGGCCTCGTACTCAGCATCGAGACCTGTGGTAACTCTAGTAACTCTAGTACCTCGTTTAGGGCTGTGGCGTTCAGAGAGATGTCAACTCCCTGAATATGGATGATGGGGCTAGGGTCGTCCCAGCGGACGGTGGGCAGGATAGTATAGAACTCCCGCACCCAGTCAGCTCGTGCGGCAGGGGGAGCCTTAGTCAGTGGAGCCCACCCGAACTCCATCAAACGAGCATAGAAGGCTGGCTCTTTCTTCTCCAATCGGAGTAAGACAAAGCCCCTCTCCCAGCAAAACTTATTATTTCGGAAGTCATGGAACCTTTCCCGACTCGCGGCATCGGGGAACTGGATGAAGGGTAAGTTTTCTTCATTTTGACCTGCCATTTAGAAAGCATGCAATAAGTTGAATATAAGTTAGAACACGATATGATAGTCGGTTTATGGCTAAAATAAGAATATAATTTTTTTTGTGTTAAGGGTGTAGGCCACTGGTCTGGCGTATCCCGCCACGGCGGCCATAATCCCGCTTTGGCGGGATTATGAAAGCCGCTAGCGGCCTTCATCTGGGACGAACATCAGATGCGATAATGGTGCCTCTTCGTCCTAAAGCCTATATTTTCGACAGGCTTTCAGCAGATCAGAGTATATAAACTACCCTAGAACCTAAACAAGCAATTATTTCGGCAAAATAACTCCTAAATGAGGCCTAAATTGGAGTTTTACACTAAGAGACCCCTCAACTTTCCCCACCCATTTTTGTACTGATTCAGTCGTATTATTATGAAATCCTTACGCCCAGGACGTTGTGGAAACGTTGGGGACGTAAGGGAAGTGCCCATGCTACGTTCTTCTATCTATTTAGCAATCCAAGTTTATTTTTGAATAACTACCTGGAAATCATTCCAAATTAATCAGTTGTGGTCATTAATTCGTAATTAAGAATGTAATGAAGTAAATAGAGTAAGGAACGTGAGTATTACCTGGATCTTGTCATTCAGAGCAAAGGAATCGAGAGGGTTTGGGGGAGTTTTAGTAAGGAAAAAGAGAAGAAATGAGGAAACCATTCCTCATTTCCCCTATATTGTTTCCCGATCTCCCACCCCAGCGGGAGATCCTCGCCACAGCGACCCCGCCTCAGCGGGAGGGCTGTCACCCTGGTGGGAAAGGCTGTGTAAAAATCAGGACGCAACCTTCTTCGAGCGTTGCGTCATATCCCTAATCGGTCCTTCAAAGTATAGAACCTGTCGTGAATTAGGCTCGAGAAATAAAAACCGTTCCCTTTCATGATTTTCATAGTGGACTGAGTTGCTAGTTAAAAATACTACGAGGTAGGGTGCGTGAAGATCCGTGCACTAGTCGTCCGGGGACGAACGAGGGGTAAATTGGTATCTATTGTAATAATCCGAATCGATGTTATTTAGGAAAAACAAAATTCCAGGAAATTTCTGGGCCATTGTCCCACCTGGGCGGCCAGATTCCGCTAGGGCGGCGGCGCCACAGCGGGGTAAGTTGGCGCCAGAGTGGGATAGGCAAGACAGAATGTAAGTAACGCGAAATCTTATTCTCTCCTTCTTCCTAAAATACATAATTTAGTCGTAAAACACCCTAGAAACCCTTAAAAAGCTGCTCTAAGCTGGGGAAAGAAGGAGAAAGAGATTTCTAGCGTGAGGATGGAGATATCTTGTGGATTCTTGGCCAAATTCACCGTTATGTCGTCTGAAAAATAAGAAAATTATCTGCAATTCCTCCATGCAGCTGCTTGGCGCCCAGGTAGGCTAGATTTTATGAATTGAGTAGTTATAAATCTGTGTTCACTGCGTAATATATGTAAATCAACGATAGAATTATGCGTAGGCACTCGTGCATCAAAAGAAATATGGTTAAATCCTAGGAAGAAGCCTTAGATGATGAACTAGGGCTAGGTATGGTTGATATAATGCTTACATGATATGGATGGATGAGTAGTTCATAAGTGATGGTTTGGATTATATGATTGTGTGTTGTGGGTTTGTTCTTGCTTCATTGTAATACGTGCATGTATGTGAACAAGTATGAACAAAGAACTATATGCTATGAATCACCTCTTGTTGTATTATTGTGATAATATACATTGTGATTGTGATTGTGGATCAAGTGTTGCGTTCCGACACACTAAGTTAGATCGGTTGCCACATTTTGACATAAATATGGGATCGATTGCCACGTTTTGGCATAATCTTTGGATCAGGTATCACGTTCTGGTATGGTAACGGTTTGGGTTTGGGTTCCCTAAGAGGACCAATGATTTGACATAATTGTATGCCTTGAGGATTGTGAAATTGTACCTTGTTCGTAATGATAAATGATGTTGTATTTACCGGAGTTGTTTTATGGTTATGAGGAATTATGTTTGATTGTTATTCTATGTTGAGTAACTTGATATGTACCTTGATGTCAAGTGAACCAGAAGGGGCACACCTAACTGGGATGTGATACGGTAGGTGGGGAGTGAATGTTGCAAGAATAGTTAATGTCCGAGTAAAAGGTGTCGTGTGTTGTAATGGCGAGGAGTGGGGGTGGTGTACGTGATGTAAGTGCTTAGGTGAATTTCACCTTGGAGAAGGGATTTGTGGTTTGTAGAAAGCTTGACGTAATGTCCTATGTGGCCATGTCTGGAAAATATGAAGAGGAAGTAAGGGTATGACAGGAACGGTTAGTCGGAATGCTTGTAATTGTATTAGGGACTTTTCTGTGTGTTAGAATGTTTAGGCTATGATCAAGAACCTAGTAAGTAGGTTGACCGAGAGAGTGGTTATTAGTTAGAGTACTAGTGTAATTCCGAGGTTTTTTAAGAAGGGGTAAATGTGGAGAAGCGAGTGGTTTATTGCATGTTCTTGCTGGTTGTTTTCTTATGTTATGCGGTGGGCGTCAGGTTGATCGATGATGCCTATTAGTATGTATGGTTTGTACTGATACTGCTCTTGCTATGCCTTTTTGACATAGTCTGGATGCAGGTTGATGATATTTCATTAGATGAAGATGAAGAATTCTCCAACAGCTTTTACTTTTCTTTCCGCATGGTGGGAGCTGTGTCTTTTATTAATTATGTCCAGTTTGTACTCTTAGTAGCTCTTGTACCTGTTTAGACTAGATTCTTGGGGGTGTTAGTTACTTTACAGATTTTAACCTGAAATTGTTCAAAAGGTTTTGTTTATGAAAACCCTATGATTTTCTTTTATCTCCGTTTTCGTTAATTTCTGCATATTTTAACTAATGGGATATGACAGTTCTCCTACTTAGGTGTTAGAGTGGGTGTCGACACGGCCCGGTGGGTTGGGTCGTGACATATATCTCATTTCTTTCACAATCAATTTGTATGTTTTTTAGATTATTGTATCATTCCTCAATAGATTTTATCATTTCCACTATGTATGCTATTTTTTCCCCCAAAATCTTGTACTATTTCTTAAATCGTATTCATATGTAATGATTAAATTATATTGAGATACAATCAATAATATTTTTGTAATACTACTAAAAGAAATATATATTTGGCAGTCATGTAATACAATTTTTTTCACTGGATATAATTTTTAGTTTTCACTTTGAAAATAAAATACATACATAACTCAATCATGATTACCTTTTTGTTAGATGAATGTGAATCTGTATTTAGTGATGATTTTGTATTCAATTTTTGTGGAATACTATGTAGTTATGCGAATAGGGTCATGTATACCTTATCAATTTTGTATTTCACCGATTATATCGAAGTTCCAGTTGGGAATTCATTCTCTAAAGTTGTTTGCCCACAAAATTTTATCCGTTTGCCAACGAGATTCCATACCAGTTTTCAAATTCTTCTTCCCAAACAGAAAAACACAATTTAATCGAATTCACTTCAACCAGGAATATAGTATTATTAATGGAAATTAAAAATCGATATTGGAAATTTGATGAACAAGCGGGATGTGTGCCCTGTAGTTTATTTTTGAATTTGTAACTGATGAGAATTTTAAGTTATATGTTCCTTTTTAAAAAATATTCTCTCCCCTAAATTTCTCCTTTTTGTTATTAAATAATTGTATTCTTTCAATTAAAATAAATAAAAAAAGATAAATCAAATACATACCATACTAAAATATTGACATTTAAATATTGAAAATATGGCTAAGGGGTCCTATTAAATGCTAAAATATTGACATTTTGAATATTTCCCCTTTAATTAAATCCATATTTATTGAACATAAATAATTAATCCAATTATATTAATTTATAATATTTATTTGAGCTAACAAATCTCAAATTTAATATAATTCAAATCATTTTAAAAGTTATATCCAATAAATATCCAATGATTATCGACAGTAGGGGTGTTCATGGGTCGATTTGAATCGGTTATTGGCCAAAATCAAAACCAAACCAACTTAATTGGTTTTAAAAATATCAAAACCAAACCAAGCCAAATATAATATACATTTATCGGTTTGGTTTTTATCAATTTCGGTTCGATTTGGTTCGGTTATTCGGTTATTAACCATAAACAAAAATAAAGAAACAGTTCATTTACAACGTGAAAAAAGTAACTACAATCCATTCAAAACGAAAAATAGTTAGAATGAGTGACATTACTGAACTTTCTATCATTAAATTTACTATGAATAAAGCTTTAAAATTTACTATTTTGGCCTAGAAGGATGAGACGATAACATTTTCGGTCCCACAAAGAATTGTCATAGACACCTATATACATGAAACCAATAAGATAAATGTTCTCACCTTGGACATTTTTGCTTCCAATAAGTAAATTATAAAGAAATTTTGATGAAAACATATATAAGATATTTAAAATTGTTTATAAAAATAATATATTAAGTATGTATAATAATAAATATTTATGTATATAATTTATCGGTTCGGTTCTTTCTTCGGTTTTTCGAACAAATCTATAACCAAACCAAATACTATCGGTTTTTTAAAATCTAAAACCAAACCAAACCAAACCCAAATAAAATCGATTTATTTTATCGATTTGGTTCAGTTTTTCGGTTTGGATCGGTATTTATCCAAACTGTGAACACCCCTAATTGACATTACTGTGTATATCTTTTCCGTATTAATTATTATGTTGATTTTTTAGATAACTATACACTAAGTGTTGTTACAATTTTACATAACACATTAAACATTTCCACACATTTTTTTTAATTCTAAAGCACTGAAAACTAATCGAATAAAATATAAAAAGTTGGGACATTTGGAAAATTAGAAAAAGTCCAATTTTTAATTACATGTAATGGATCAACTGAAATAGTTCACAATTAGAGAGGTGATAAATAAACGAGTTGAGTCGGATATAAGTCGATTGAAAATGAGTCTAATAAAAATAAATAAAATACTCAACTCGACTCATATTTAATATGAGTAAGAATAGGTAAACCCAATGAATAATATGGATAATCATATTACGCATTTTGTAGATTGCTTCTTATTATGTAGAGAAATATATACTTCCATTACAAAATTTTTCTTCTTCTTCCTTTTCTCCTTTTATGGTGTGTTTGGTATGAAAAAAATATTATTATTTTTTGGAAAATGAGTAGTTTTGAATCGAGGCCAAAAGGTCATAATTTGGGTCTCGGGTCAAGGTCAGGAGCAGGTCTAGACTCGTTTCAGGTTGTGAAGTTTAAGGAATGTCTTGAAAAATATTTTCTCGATTTAAATTTTTTTTTGATTTCCCCCCTCCCCTCTACTTTATTTATGAAAGTCACTTTTTCTTAAACTAGAGGAAAATAAATTTAATTGAATTTTTTTAAAAAATATTTAAGTCAATCAAACGTGAAACATTTGAAAATATAATAAAAATATTTTTCTTCATACCAAATACATCTTAATAAGTGTACTTTTAGAGATTACTACTTTCTACACCTTTACATATATTAAGGAGAATACAATTGGTAGATAACCTTGAGTTATCCATATTTTATGATATATAATATGAGTTGGATCCATATTTGACCCACTTTTAAATGAATTACTAATTCATTTCAAAATGAGTTAATCGAGCGGATACCCATAAATTTAGCCCATTTTCCCATCCCTATATCCACAACATACATCCCTATAGAATGCAAATTTTGAAGTAGATTATGAAAATCAAATATAATTATAGGTGTATAATTGTTGTAACAAAATAAGTTTTAACATATTAATGAACATCCCAAGTCATCACAATTCTTTAAGTCATGTTGTTGAAGGGACTTTTTGTGCATAAAATGTTACTAAGACATCAAAAGCACATAAACAATTGGTAAATCCCAACCACACAATCAAATATGATATTAAATGATGAATGTCCATATATAAATATCAAACATGTTTGCCCTGAGAGAACATCTCAATTAGGGAATAACAAGTACCAGTAACACCAAAAAATACCCCCAAGACTATTAATCCCAAATCCATAAATGCTCCTTTTCTATCCATTTCTCCTTTGAATACTTGATAATGAAATAATGCTGGCAATATAAACCCCAAAGCACAACAAGTACTACTACCAACCAATGACATAAAATCAGCAAAATTTGGAACCAACAATGCCACCATAGTCACTCCCAAAACAAGTATCCATCTCATCCACACACAATAATTTCCATTAGAAAATCTCCTCTCAAACACCTCAAAAGCTGGATTCAACATCAAGGGAAATGTAAAGAACAAATTAATACAAATCCCCAATTTTACACTTGTGCTCAACACTCCTTTCTCCATATTAGACAAGACAATATCCTTTGTACTTGAACCATATGCAAAATACCCCATCACACCAAATGTACCATACATTAAAGCAATAAAGAACATCGCCAATGCCAATACTTTCCCATATTTTGACTTGTCTTTCATCTCCGTCTCCAATGGTATTGCCATTCCAACACCTTCAAATGAATAAAGAGCCACACCTAAACCATAATAAAATGTAGAGATTGTCCCGAAAGCCTCTATCCCCGATGGGAATTGATTCGTGAACATTTGCACATCCTCAATCATAACAACACCCATAGCACCAATCTGTGCAATGTCAGCAAATATACTCAAAGGGGCTAAAAGTGTTAATGAAGGAATAGAAGTCAATCCCAATTGAAATGGCAAACAACCCCATATATACAAGCTCTTAGCAGAGGAAAACAGAGGAATCCCAAAACCTTTTGATAAACTTACAAGATGAGATAATGTATTGCCAATGAAAATGAGATATCCAATACAGAATCCAGATTGAGATAACACAATCATAACATCAACAGCAAATCTACCTACTGGACCACAAACAGCAAAACCAAGATCGCCAAATGACGAAATCTTGGAATCACCAATTAAGGTAAGATCAAGTCTTCTTCTTGTATGAATAAGAAGCATCATGCCATGATAGGTTAAAGCAGCAACGGCGAAAAGGGTGAGAATGCCTGTGATCCAACCCGTCTTCATAAATGTATAAGGAAGGCCAAGAACACCAGCACCAACAATAGCAATGAAGAAATTGGCAAAGGTTTTGGGAAGACAAGAATTAGAGTTTTCAAGAAGAGGGGTTTCTTCTTCTTCTTCTTTAGGTAAAAGTGTTTCATTGTCTGAGGATTCACCAATGACAGCTTCTCCATTGCAGCCAAAGGCCATAATGGTAGAGATTAATGTAAAATTTTGTTTATGATCAAAATGATGTATTCTAATGGATGAAGGAAACAATATTTTAATTTTTGTTTTGGTTGATCCAATACCTTATTATCTGTTAATATTATGACACCTGTAGTTATCAAAGATCTTGAAATACCTTTTTGTGTTTGAATAGACAACTTCTCCTACTTTTAAGGAGAATTTTGTGGTATAGATGCATTTTGTTTACTGATTCTATATATTTATTTCTTATGTCATGGTTAGAAATTATTTAATTGGAATTATCACTACTCTATGTATACTGTGGGTAGATATGGTTAGAAAGATTGGTTATTACTAATTCTATTCATTAAGGATGAATAATTACATTGGTGAAAACTATTACACCTTAACACTCTAATTATAAATAATTGACATTCTACCCCATGCACATTGTATAGTATGCCCTTTCCTGTTTCATTCCCCCCTCTATGTAATATTATTTTTTATTTCATATGATAATTTTTTTGCCTTAGATGTTTTACTTACAGTATAATTTAACTTATATTGTGTCATATTATAAATTGTAATTCAAATTCATTAAAATTATAAATAAAATGTACCCTTTACAAAAAATCTACCATTATTTTTAGGAATAATTTCAGATATCTCCTTAGAAGTTTGGCCTCATAACGCTTAAATTCTTTGTGGTTTACGATATTATGTTTATTTTTCTATTTTAATTTTCGTGTAACTATTGTGGTAATTTATTTTTTGTTAATGCAAGACAGTTATAATTTAACCAATGTTTCCGTTCTAATATTATATTATTTTAATTAACTAGTTTTATGAGAAAACAAGTAAACTTTGCAAACGATAGTGGTTTCTCATTTAATGATTTTGCTTTCCTTAATATAACATTTTTATTCTCCGTTTTATGTAGTTAATAATCTGGGATATGATTATTAATTAATAATAAATAAATACAAATTTAGAAGAAAATATTAAGGTAATGATGCAATCACACCAAATCGGTCATTACAATGGATCTTTCTGTTATTATAGATTCAAATAATATGATACAATAGAATTTAGGAAAAGCTACATAAACGAGTCATTAAACTCAAAATAATTACATGTTCATCTCAATCCAAAGTAATTCAAGAAATACCTATTCTCTCAAAAAATAAAATTTACAGCCCATACCCAGCATTTTTTAGGGCTAATAATTTTCCCTTAATTGATACTAAATCAGTATCATATATTGTATTGTTATCATTAATGCTGATAATTTCGCTTAGCTGACACTAAATCAATATATATATATATATATACTATATTGGTACATTAAAGTTTCTTGTTCAGAAATTACTCATGAGTCAATGATATTGTAAGAGCATATGTATATTATTGTGGTATCATTAAAGTTTCTTGTTCAGAAATTGTAAACCGTTTTGCCTTTAAAACCTTTCAGTTCACGGCACCATCGGTGGAGTAAGTCAAGCTCACCGACCCACTCGGCGATGCGTCGAGTGGTATTTTCCTCGCTGAGTTTTACAGGACCTTCAACAATTTTGGGGGTTCAAACGGCGGACAAAGTCGGGCTCACCGACCAATTCGGCGAGTCGCCGATTAAGCATTTAGTCCGCCGAGTTTTACAGAAGTCCCCTTCAAGCTTGGTGGTTCCAACGGCGGTCCAAGTCGGGGCTCACCGACCTGTTCGGCGTGTCGCAGACTGGTATTTTGGCTCACCAAACTAACCATCTTCCAACACTCTTCACTTTTCAACATGCACAATCAACACCCGTTATTCAAAATAAAAAAAACTAAAGCATTAAAAACTTGGGTTGCCTCCCAAGAAGCGCCTTAGTTAACATCGTGGCACGACGAGGATACCAAATCAAGCTTCATTTTTGGGGTTTGCCATTGTGTCACTAGGCAACCCCCCTTGTTGTCTTGGATTTAAATGAGAAGAAATTTGACCCATTTTGGTCTCCAGCTGCTTAATAGAGACTGAATGAGAGGTCACCGTTTGATTGAGAGTTGAGACATCCTCTTTCATCTCTTTCAACACTTTGTTTGACCCTTCAACTTTGTTGAGAATGCGTGAGAGCATATCTTCTATACGGCCACCTTTAGATTCCTTGGGATTTTGATGCTCATGGGGAGGGACATACCTATCTTTGTCCTCCTCTCTTTCCTTCAGAGTGGCGTTACGATCACGCCAATCTCTGTCACGGTCTCTCCAGCCCTCATCTCTATTCCAACTTTGATTTCCACCCGGTCTTGGGTAGTTTGCACGATACCCTCCTCCTTGATTGGCTAGGAAGTTCACTTTCTCATTGTATAATGCTTCAAATTTTGCTTCATCTGGGTTTACCCCACCAACACCCACAACATTAACACTCTTTGTACCAACACCCATTACATTTTTAGCCAAGATATCTAACTGGGTCATCATTTTGGCTATGTTTTGATCTCTCTCTTGATCCTTTTCGATATGCTCTTTTGTCATTCTAAAATTGAGAGGAGAGACTTGATCTTCACTAGTGTACCATGCCCTATTGATCTTGGTCATGCAATCAAGGAGTTGAGATGCTACTTCATAGGGTTGTTGCATTATACCACTGGGAACAAGTTGATCAACAACTCATTTGTTCTCCGACTCAAGGCTCCTATAGAAGTATTGCAGCAATACATTATTTGGAAGTCCATGAGTTGGGCATTGCAACACAAACTTCTTAAACCTCAGCCACGTCTCGCAAATTGGTTCACCTTCCAAGCGTTTAAAACCTTGGATGCTATCTCTGAGTGTCATCATCTTCAATGTTGGGAAGAATCTCACTTGGAATGTTGTGATCAGCTCATCCCAAGAGGTGATGGAGTCCGTTGGTAACTCAGATAACCATTTGGTGGCTTCACCCATCAAAGAGAATGGGAACAACCTGAGACGGACTGATTCTTGTGATTTGTTCTTAAATGAGAACGGACCACAAACGTCCACGAAGTTGCGAATATGCTTATGGGGATCCTTATGAGCCAGCCCCCCCAAATAATCCCTTCAATTGTAGGAGCTGAAGCATTGTGCTAGTATTGTGAAAAATAATGTTTCCTTCAGCTGGAGGTAGACGAATGACACCTACACCACCCAATTGGATTGGGTCATTAACATTTGGGTCATTTACATCATTAAGATTCCCAATATCATCTTGGTGACCCACTTGGCTACCATTACTCCCGTTTACACTCATCTCTTTCTCTGTTCAACACAAACAACACAAAACAAAAACTAAAGTAAGTCGATTCAACCACAGCCAAAAAGATCACAATTCAACTTCAATAAAAGAATTTAAAAACAAAACCACTCCCCGACAGCGGCGCCATTTTGAGTTAACGTTTCAAGCACACCTCATCTAATTCTAGGTGTAAACGATCGTTAAGCAGTATAAAACCCAACTAAGAGTTAGGGTCGAACCCACAAGGAGCGGTACATGTTCAAAGTTCAGTTATGAAGTACAAATGTGATCTAAATAGTTATAGGAATAGAAATTATCAAAAAATACAAGTAAACAAGTCAAAGGGGTGACAACAAATGTCAGATGGGGGGAGGGGTTGGTTCGCAATTATCAACTACCATGCAGTCCAACAACGATAAAATAACAATATGGAGAGGAATTCTCGAAATGTGATCGGTTATATGTAAATTTTGATACATGGGTAATTGAAACTACTAATAAATAGCTAAATATTAGTGGGTAGGCTAGACTATGAATGAAATAGCCTTCTCTCGAACAATTATTCCGCTTCAAGCGATTTCTTTCGAACATTAACAAGCATAGAAATTAAGAACAACCCACACCTTAATTCATCCACTCTCTCAAGCTAGATGGGTAGGGTTGGGTTTAGAATTCACTCTCTCGAGCTGAACCCATATCAACCCAATACCTACAAACCATTAATCACAAGACTTAGTCCCAAAGCTTCTCTCTCGAGCAAGCTAAGAACACAAAATTAGAACTGCATTTGCAACTACAATTCATAAATTAAACCTCAGCTAGTGATTAAACCCACTTTAATATAGCATTTAAACTAGTAATTAACAATACCCATAAGCTAATTCAATCCATAATCACATGATCACACTCCAAGAATTGGAGTTTTAGCCAAACATCATAAAAAGATAAAAATAGTTACCAAATCGATTATCCATCAACTGGGTAAGAGTATTCACACCTTTACAATACTCCAATTTAAAGAAAATTAGTAACCCACTTGCAGAATCTCCGAATTTAGTCTAAAAAAGCCTTCAAGTCTGCTAGGAAACTCTCAAACTTCAAAGAAGAACTATTCTAAAATGGTAGCAAGCTCTTCAGTTTACAGTTCAAAATTCAATTTATAGTTGCCAAAAATTAGCCACGAAGGGCCATTAGGCGAGGTAAGTCGGGTTCGTCGAGTGGTTCGGTGAACCGCCCTTTACCCTTTTCTATCACCTTTATGCATTGGCTTTCAGCATCCTCAAGTCCTGTAACTTTGGGCGATCAATCTTGTCATCGCGGAAATGATCGGCGATCCGTCAACTGCCCCTTTCTTATCGCCGACTTGATTTTTTCCCTCAGAGCTGGCACACTAGAAATTTAGGTGGACTAAAGAGCCACTCGGCGAGTCGCCGAGTGGTCTTGACGATCACCAGGCTCGCATTTCTCCACTTCTTCATCTTGTTTTGTTCCTTGTTGCCTGTTAGTGTCCTTGCTTTGCTCCTAAATCCACATACCTGAAAATCAAGGCTTTAGCATCAGTTTATAGCATAAATAAGGCATTTGAGGACACTAAAACTATCAAAACAAAGCCCTAAATGAGTCCAAATCTAGGACTCACTATGGTATCATTAAGGTTTCTTGTTCAGAAATTACTCATTAGTCAATGATACTATAAAAGTATATATATACTTTTATAGTATCATTGACTAATGAGTAATTTCTGAAAAAGAAACCTTAATGATACCAATAGAGTATATATATACTGATTTTGTATCAATTAAGTGAAATTATCATCCTTAATAATACCAATACAATATAGGATACTAATTTAGTATCCGTTAAGCAAAATCAATTTTTTTTTTGGGGGGGGGGATATAGTGTAATTATTTAGTGGCGTATGAATGTGAAATGGTATATGTTTGTAATTATTTTAATTTTATTAGGTATTTTCTTACTTTCCCCTAGAATTTAAGTAACAATCAAAATAAAAATTGTATTTAAACTAACAATACAATAAAACGTCATTTATGAACTTGAGTCATGGTTAATGATCTCGATTATCGCAATAAAATGGATGTTAATAACCTATTGAAAGGGTAAAAATGATACATGTTTAGAGGTCTAGAGCTTAGAAGAAATTGTGAATATCATTGAAAAAAATAATGTCGATGATGAAGTTGAAGATGATACAATACCTTTGGATCCAGTTACGTGTAAGGAAACACTTATCGTATCTAGAACTTTTCACAATTTAAGGTGCAGTTCGAAAAGACAACACCAAATTTTTTGGATGCAATAAGAAAAGTTAGGGATGAGCTCCAACTAGATTTAAATTTTAACAAAAAACATAACATAATAGAATCATATTTCACTAAATTGTCTTATATATATTTATACTTTTAAAGAATTATTAATTTATAATATTAATGGGACCATATATTTATATAGAGGTCTTTTGAAAATATATTATCTTATTATCTTATCGAAATGAGTGATTTTTTCCAATGGCCCGAGTCGAGACCAGAGGAAACTATTATCTTAGAGAGATTATTAATTAACCGAGTATTAAATTTACTTAGATTTTACTATAAGGGAATTGACAAGTTCGGCTTTAGGTTACAACTCTCTAATATGCAATAAATGATCGATTTCTAATTTAACGACATAAAATTTAAGTTACATGCACTTATAATGTAAAGCCTATAAAGTAATACATATATGTCTATCTCTATATATTAAAATTCATTAATTGTATAAAAATTAAAACTTAAATCCAATCATATATTTATTCATCTTATGGTGGTAAACGGTTTCACTATTTCTTACTTTATAATCATTTACTTTTAAGAGGCTACTCATCCTCGTGATTATCATGGTTAATGGGTATAGCATGTTTGATCATACCATCAAAATTTCTTTTTTTTTGATACTTTTTTAATAAGTACTCTTTCAATTTTTTTTTATAGAGAATAGAAGTTTGTATATATTCGAATAATCAATTTGAAATTTTTTCTTTATTAATTTTTGAAGAAGAGTGTGAAAGTTAGGAATCAATTAAGTCGTTAAGGGTAGAAAAGTCATTTTGTAATAGTTAGTTATAACCAACTGAGTTAGTTAGAGTTAGTTCACTGATGTGTATAAATATAGATGTCTTGTAGTACTGTACGTAACACAGTTCATTCTGCAATACAAAGAATTTAGAAGCTCCTAGAAGCTCTCTGTAAAAGCTCACAATTGAGCTATATTTCACTTTACGTTCATGGTATCAGAGCTCAATTTCACAGTGATTACTGTTGAAGTCGATTGGACATAGGATCAAAGAATCAGAAGGTGATTCATCGATTCATCTGTTTTTCATTTTGTTCAACATTGCAGATCAGAGCTCAATTACAGGTTGAAGGTTATTTGAGCTTGAATTTACTCTGTTTGAAGTATTACTGTTTCCACGACAACAATTTCTCATAGATCAGTCATGACAAATGAACACACAGCAGTTGAGCATCCTCAAACTCTGCTTAATGGACAAATTGCATCTGGATCTGCAAATGGAAGTGCAACATCAGGAAATCCAGCTCCAGGACAAGGTATTGACTATAATCATCCTTTATTTCTTAGTCCTACTGATGTGAGTGGGATCAGTATCATCTCGTTTCAGTTGTTAGGAATTGAGAATTATACCTTCTGGAGTAGATCAGTTAAGCTAGCTCTGCTAGGGAGGAACAAAATTGGTCTGATTGATGGAGCTTCTAGAAAGGAGGTATACAGTGACGACTTAGGGGGACATCGGGAAAGAGTGAATGCAATTGTGTTATTATGGCTTATGAACTCAGTGTCTAAGAGTTTACTGAGTGGAATAGCTTTTGCTACTACTGCGTTTGATGTTGGAATGACTTAAAGGAAATGTTTGACAGAGTGGATGGGTCTAGAACCTATAGTCCACATAAAGATATAACCTCTTTACAACAAGGAAATTCTTCTGTGTCTATGTACTATACTAGACTAAAAAATTTGTGGGATGAATTTGAGGCCTTAGTGCCTCCTCCCTACTACAATTGTGACAAATCAAGAGGTTTTATAGTGCATTTAAACAGGCAAATGTTATACCAATTTTTGATGGGATTTAATGAATCATATCATCAGGCTAGGAGTCAAATCCTTCTGATGGATCCACTCCCAAACATTAATCAGGCCTATGCTATGATAGTGGAGGATGAGAGTCAAAAGGCTGTAGTTACCAACACTGGTGGTATGGGCATGAGTGAAGTTGGTATGGAGTCATTGTCTTTGTATTCTAAGGTTGGTAGTAGCTCAGGCGTATGTCAAAGGTTCAAGATGAACTCCCTTCTAGTGTGTGAATTCTGTAAATGCAAAGGACACAACAAGGAATTGTGCTACAAGGTGATAGGGTATCCTCCTGGTTTCAAGTCCAAAAGAAAGGTTCAAAGTGGTTCATCTGCAACTGGGACATCTGCCTTTTATATATGATCTTTACCAGCTCAAGCCAATTTCTCATATGGCTTGAATAATAATGCTCATATTCCAGATTTGGGACACACTAGCGATCATGTATCTACTAACAGATATGCAGGGTCTGTTATGTCTACAACAGGGTCTGGTGCTTCTAAAGTTCCTCACTACACTAAGGCTGCAAGCCATGTTGAGAAGGAGGTTCAACAACTCCTTCAGTGTTGCACCTTCACAAAGGATCAGTATGATCACATCCTTCAAATGTTTCGGAACAAACTAGAACATACTACCAGTGATGGTAATGTAGCACACACTACATGTAATGTTCTCTTTGTATCTGACAATAGACAAGTCTGGATTATTGATACTGGAGCTACAGATCATATGGTGTCTAATATGGATATGTTGACAAAGGAAACTGTGTCAAAACTTGAAGTTCCTAGGACAGTAACTCTTCCTAATGGTGATGTCACTCAAGTAACTCATATTGGTTCTTGTGCCTTATCAAATAGAAGTATACTTACCGATGTGTTTCACATCCCTGACTTCAAGTATAATCACATGTCTGTTAGCAAAATCACACAGGAATTAGGATGCTCAATCACTTTTTCCCTCATTTTTGTGTATTCTAGGAGCTCTTCAGTGGAAGGGTGAAGGAGGTTGGTAAGGAAGATGGTGGTCTATATGTGCTGTTAAGCCAACTAAATAACTATAAGAAAGATTCTCCGTGTGCTGGTTCCAAGTTGGACTCAGTGCTCCAGGAATCCACTTTGGAGTTATGGCACAAAAGACTTGGACATGTGTCCTCAGTAGTCCTCTCTAAAATGTTTACTATTAATAAACAAAGTTTGTGTAATGTCTCTAAGTATCTAGTATGCTCTTATGCTAAACAAACAAGAACTGATTTCCTTCCAGTTATATCAAAAGTACTGCTTGCTTTGATTTAATAGGAATTGATCTTTGGGGACCTTACAGTACTTCTACAGTTGATGGAAATAGATATTTTCTTACTATTGTCGATGATTTTTCCAGAATGACCTGGCTGTTCTTATTGCAATTTAAGTCTGATGTGTGTGTCTCACTTAAAGTTTTTTTGCAATATGTGAAAACTCAATTTGGCAAATCTATGAAGGTGTTAAGAACTGACAATGGCACTGAGTTTGTTAACTCAGTATGTGCTCAATTGTTTAAAGATTTGGGGATCATTCATCAAAGAACTTGTCCATATACTCCTCAGCAAAATGTTGTGGCTGAAAGGAAGCATAGACATTTGCTTGAGGTAACAAGAGCACTTAGATTTCAGGAAAAAATTACTTTGAAGTATTGGGAACACTTTGTGCTGGCTGTTGCTTATGTTATTAACAGACTACCTAGTAGTGTGCTTCAATTTCAGACACCTTATGAGAAGTTGTATGAGAGACCACCTGTACTAACTCACTTGAGGACTATATGATGTTTGTGCTTTGCAGAAGTCCTAAATGAACATGAAAAGTTGTTCCCAAGATCAAGATCGGCAATACATATGGGATACTCAGATATACAAAAGGGGTACTTATTGTTGAATTTACATAGTAACTCCTTTTTTACTAGTAGAGATGTGCTTTTTCGAGAAGACCTCTTTCTGTTTGCTCAGATGGACAACTTAGTCCCTCCGCCTAGCTTTGTAGATTATTTGCAAGATAACCCTGAGTTATCTATTCAAATAGATCACTTCCCTCATGTTCTCCAAAGGGCAGAAAATATGGTGAATGTACGTGAGCCGAGTCACACTGAGTCTGAATTATTTACTTCTGTCGGAGAAGAGGGTGTATCTTCCCAAATACCCGATCCTGATCCTCCTCATACTGCTGCTCTATGCTCAGACAATCTGGAGTCTGAGGTCCTCACAGGGACAAGAAGATCAGCTAGAGTCAAGCATTCCCTACCATGGTTGAAAGACTTTGTCTCATTGAGTGCTACTAAGGGTGTGAAGTTTCCATTGTCTGATTACATGAGTTATTCTCACGTGTCTCCCAACTATCAATGCTATATTGCAGCAACCTCCTTCTTTAGTGAACCAACTACTTATTCAGAAGCTATCAAAGATCAGAGATGGATTGATGCTGTGAAGGCTGAATTCAGGGTTTGGAAAGCAATCAGACTTGGCATATTACTGATCTACCTCTTGGTAAAAGGCCTATTGGCTGTAAATTGATTGAGAAAGTTAAATATAAGTCTAGAGGGGAAATAAACATGTTCAAGGCAAGGTTGGTTGAAAAAGGATATAGTCAGCAGGAAGGTATTGATTACTTAGAGACTTTCTCACCTGTTGTCAAAATGGTTACAGTGAGATCTATTGTTGCTCTAGCTGCTTCTAGATAGTGGCATATTCACCAAATGGATGTCTTTAATGCATTCTTACAGGGTGATTTGACGGATAAAATTTACTGCACCTTCCTCAAGGTTTTTTGTCAGTCAAGGGGAGAAGGTGTGTAGACTAACAAAATCTCTTTATGGACTGAAGCAATCCCCAAGGCAATGAAATCACAAGTTAACTGAGGCACTTATCAAGCTGAATTTCAAGTAGAGTCAACATGATTACTCCTTGTTCATAAATAAGTCAGATGCAGGGATCATTGTAGTACTTGTGTATGTGGATGATATATTAGTAATTGGCAGTATCTTGAAACTAATAGGAGAAACCAAGAAGTCATTACAACAGGATTTTAAAATGAAGGATTTGGGAGAATTAAAATACTTTTAGGCATTGAGTTTACAAGGTCTTCAGAAGGTATACTAATGCATCAAAGGGAGTACACTCTTGAACTTATATCTGAAGTGGGCACGACAACAGCTAAGCCTGCTGGAACTCCTATTGACATCAATGTCAAACTGACATCCAAGGAGTATGATGAGCAGACAAACAGACATCAAGAAGACTAACATGATCCACTGGTAGATCAAACCATGTATCAGAAGTTAATTGGCAAACTATTGTATTTGAATATGACTAGGCCTGATATAACCTTCAACACTCAAAGACTAAGTCAATTTCTACAACATCCAAAGAAGTCACATTTGGATGCAATCTTAAGAGTGGTAAGATATCTTAAAAGGCAACCTGAACAAGGATTAGTGTTTGCTCGTAATTCTAATGACTTAGTGACTGCTTACTGTGATGCTGATTGGGCCTCATGTGCAATTACTAGAAAGTCTATCACAG
>JAJOOS010007741.1:0-35430 GCA_029582725.1 Solanum chiquidenum
TTCACGAAAGTTGTTCCTTATGTCCTAAGCTTCACAAACACTATATATACACAACTGGTACGCACCTATAAACAGTTCATAATTAATCTTAAATCGGCTGATTTGCCATATTGCCCCAACTTGTCGAAACGTCCGTAGAAATTCATAAAAACAATCATAGAAGAGTCCCGAGATGATTACCTTAGTTAACCAAGTTTAAACCTTGAAGAAACACCAATAAATACAATTTATATCTTCAAAAACCAGCTCCAAACGCAGCTAATAGAAGGGAAAAATGATTGCCACGTGTAGGGATTACGTTTCTAGGCACAGGGGCAATGTTTAATGGTAGAAATCGTCAAAAACTAACCTTCATAATGCTAGAACTCCAAAGGCACTCTCTCTTAAGCTTTCTCTCTGGTTTGGAACTGAAATGGAATGTTTTCATGGCTTAACACGTTAAACAAACCGACATACCATATTTTTCACCCGACCCGGATCCGACCCGGTTTCTGCCCCGATAGTCCCTAGTAAAACCCTCATAACTTTTTACTCTAATATTGGTTTGATACGGGGTTTTGTGTGTTGCAAACTAGACTCGTAGGTCTTCGATTTAATGGGTAATGGTCCTTCTAACTCTTTATATACTGGGAGAAAACATCCAATACATTTTACCCAAATTTCAGAAAAATCTTTAAAAAGGAACTTACGAAAACTTTCGCCAACTTTTATTTTGCCACTTGCTTAACTTATAAACTTGAGATATAACCCTTGAACACTTAAAATATGACATACCACATCATTTTTAATTTATTACTCACACTCTTTGTCTTTCCACGAATGTACGAATTAATTTAGATGTTTAGAAAAGTCGCGGTGTTACAAGTGCCTTCATACTGGTGGAGTCCGTGATGGTATGTGGGATGACAGTGAGATGCATCAACGATTATATCAATGTTGCACTTGACAGGTCTACAGGTTTTGAGCATGACAACCATAGCATAATCACGACACACACTCTATTTGACCTCAATGGATGGCTAGCTCCCCTAATTTCGGAGATCTCCCTGAGGTGGATTGAGGTCAGATCCCTCATTGAGAAAAAAAGACTTGAATATAGCAGCTCGATATTGGTTCGGGGTGATGAGAAGCTTTATCATGCGGTCGCAGAACGAGTCTGTCCTCTTCAACCCAAAGGCAGCCTACCTCAGATTGATCATAGCCAGGAAGAGGTTGAACTTGGGGCTGATTTTAGTGCAGGAGATGGCCATGAGGGACAAATTGTGCCATACATCCCTTCAATTCCCACTGCTTATTACAGAGTTGTGTCAGCGAGCTGGAATTCCTCTTGACGAGAAGAGGGATGTTGAGGTTACACCCATATCCTGCACCAACATCCGACGCATAGAGGCCGAGTACACACGAGATGAGGCTAATAGGAGGAGAGACGCTCTGGTGGACACATCCCCGGAGGTCTACGTTGATTCTATACTTGCAGAGGCAGCTTTGCCTACTATAGCCTTCCGTCCTTCAGGCCTTCAGGTACATCTACTTCCACTCCTTCCCAGGCGATAAGTTATTCTATTGCATCCCAGCCTCCTAGATCTACTTTAGGTATCACTGCCTCGAGGACTCCGATCACTTAGTCCATGCTCCTCAAGATGGGGAAACTAGCCTATTCTACCGACGTGCGGGCTTCCTGGCTAGAGGCCTAGGTGCCCTGGATGATTGAGTGAGCCATTTTGAAACCTCTACGTACTTTTATTAATGCTCTCATGATGAGAGTAGAGATATGTGAGAGAGGAAAGTGGGTTACCACTGTGGTTACGACTTTGAATGTTGAGGTTTCTGAGTTGAGGAAGGACGTGGACCATCTGAAGTCCACAGACTTCACATCACTATTTGAGTCAGTAGAGGTTCCTAATGATCCGAGTGCTGATATTCCAGCTTGTGCTGAGGTACCTCCTGCCACCACCGGAGATGATATTATAGAGGATGCGACTGCTGCTGAGTCTGAGGATGAGACCGACGAAGAGAAGTTTGGGGAGTGAGATGTGGCTCTGTATAAGGATCTGGTCTACTAATAGGGTGCCATGTTTGAGATTGCCCAACAGCCATCTTTAAGAGATACTTCAATGGCAAGCTCCAGTGGAGCTAGTGTTGATGTTGCACTGGGCATTGATGCTCAGACAGACAGAGCGACTGAGTAGACATGATGACATCTTTACCTCACTCTCGATTGTTTTTGTAGAATTATCTTTGTTGTAGTTGCATTTGAGGACAACTGTTGTTCTTTTGTGGGTGGGGTGAGGTATTTTTATACCTACCTCTTGTGATTACATTTCATTTGTATATATTGGATTTTTTTATCTATATTTGTGTTTTGATCTTACTCATGTGGATACTTGAGCGTGTGGATCCTTTATTTGAATAAAATGGTTTTGACCTATTTTTAAAATTTGTGCCACCTCTATTGTTTGTGATTGTGGTTGTTCTTCTGCAAATTTGAGTATCGATTATGATTAATACCGGTGACTTGAATAGTGCTCTTAATTGAAGGAAATGAATGTGCGGCTTCGACGAGGAAATATGAAGTTGCATAGACAATGTGTGAACTTTAAGCATCTCATTGTGACTAGACGGTTATCGAATGAGTCTCTTGTGATGAACATTACACACTAGCTAGAAAGTGTGGAGTCTTGTTTGATATTGGTGCAAATGCCTTGTGTGATGAGATTACCTTAAATATTGTGTGTGGTGACACCTAGAATTTGCCTCGTTGGTCTGGTTGACTAAGTGATGCAAGCATTTGAAGTGATCTTAGGCAACAATTTTGAAAAGTGAAACAATTTGACAATATACTTTTTTTGTGGCCAACCTTGTGAGATGTGTGAACCTTGCTTGCACTCTCTTGAGCCTTATCATTTTCTTGGAAGAAACATGAACAATTATGATCTCTCTTTATCCATTCACCCATAACTCTCATAAATTGTGGTTTGTTTGAATTGCCAATTTACTCTAGAAGCCTAAGTTGGGGGTGTGGTGAAAAGAGAAGGGAAATCAAGAAGTGTTAGAAATTCTCCCTTTGAGCAATGGTTTTGAAAAAGATGGAACCCCTCCATGTAAAAAAAATAAGAAAAGAAAGCAAAAGAAAAAAAATGAAAAAGTTGTGAAATAAAGTAGTGGAAGTTGCAAAAGAAATGAGGTATCCGGTAGTCCATTTGAAGTTAAATAATGGGGTGATTTATGAGCATGATCAAAATGTTAAAGAAAAGGAAGAAAGTGATGTTCAGACCACACTTCATGAGGGTAGCAGCCACTGAGCCTAAATGACAATACTTTTACACTAAGCCACGTTACAAGCCTTGAAAATACCTTTGTGATCTTGAGTGAGCTCAAACGAATGTTGATTGGAAAATGAGGGCAAACCTATGGGTGAAGTCATGCATGTGTTCATCTTTGTGAGTGTGAGAGTCGTATATGATTTTGGAACTATAAATTGTTGAACAACCTCGTGTGAATAGGGAATCATTTTTGTTGTGAGGAAATTTGAGTACCTTTGTTGAGCTTGAACCTACATTTGAAGCAAGTATTGTGTACTTGAGCATCTTTGATAATGGTGAGTCACAGTTTGAATCTTTGAGTGCACAATTAATCATTGCATGAGTAAGTTGAATCTTGTTGTGTTCATTCATGTTGAGTCTTATGTAGCCCTATTTTAGACTTCTTTTTTGAACTGTTGATATTGAGTTTTACTTGAGGACAAGCAAAAGTATAAGTTGGGGGTGTTGATGAGTCCGAGATTGGGACTCATTTGGGGCTTTGTTTATATAGATTTAGTGTCCTTAAATGATTAATTTTTGCCATAAACTTATGCTAAAGCCTTGATTTCCAGGTATATGGATTGAGGAGCAAAGCAAGGACACTAACATGCAAAAAGGAACAAAACAAACTGAAGAAGTAAAGAAGGGCGAGCCTGAGGATTGCCAATAGCACTTGGCTTGTCGCCGAGTGGCTACTTTGACCGCCTAAAGTTCCAGTGTGCCAACCACTGAGGGAAGAAACCAAGTCGATGATTAAAAGGTTCAGCCAACAAATTGATAAGCAGTTTCGTGATGCAAAGAGAGATCGCCCAAAGTTACAGAACTTGAGGATGCTGAGTGCCATGGAAAAAAGGTGATGGAAGATATCAATGGGCGGTTCGCTGAGTGATTCGGCAAACCCGACTTACTTCGCTAAGAGGCCCTTTGTGGCTTATTTTTGGTGACTATAAATTAAGTTTTGAACAATTATTTTAGCATGTTGACTTAGGCTGAATTAGTTTAGAATACTTTTATCTTGAGTTTTTGAGAGTTTCTCATAAGACTTGAATAATTTTGAAGATTCAACAAGTGGGTTTTAAATTATTTGCAAATTGAAGCATTGTAAAGACTAAATTACTCTTACCCAGTTGTTGGCTAATCAATTTGGTAATCGTTTTTACTCTTTTATGATATTTGGTTAAAACCCCACTTCTTGGGGGGTGATCATGTGATTATGGTTTGAATTAGTTTATGGGTATTGTTAATTACTATTTTATATACTAAATTAAAGTTAATTTAATCATTTATTGTGGTTCAATTTATTAATTGTAGTTACACATGTAGTTCTATTTTTGTGTTCTTGGCTTGCTGGAGAGAGAGGTTTTATAACTAAGATTATTGATTAATGATTTGTCAGTATTGGGTTGAGCTAGGTTCATCTCGAGAGAGTGAATCCTAAACCCAATCCTACCCATCTAGCTTGAAAGAGTGGATGAATTAAGGTGTGGGTTGTTCTTCATTGTCATGTTTGTTGATGTTCGAAAGAAATCACCTAATTCGGGATAAATGTTTGAGAGAAAGCTATCTCCCTTATAGGCGAGCCTACTCATCGATTTTTAGTTGTTTACTAGTAGTTTCAATTACCCATATATCGAAATTTGCCTATAATCGATCACATCCCAAGAATCCATCTCTGTATTGTTATTTCGATTTGTTTGTGACTGCTTAGTAGTTGATAATTTCAAACCAAAAACCCCCATCTTACAATCGTGTCACCCCATTTAATTTTATTCATGTCTTTTTTGATAATTTATATTCATATGGCTGATTAGACCATATTTGTACTTTCTAATTGAATTTGAACATGCACCACTCCTTGTGGGATTCGACCCCAACTCAATTGTTGGGTTTTATACTGACAAACAATCGTTTGCACTTAGAATTGGATGAAGTGTTTTTGAAACGTTAATCAAAAGTAAGAGGTACACCCGAGATGGTATGTGGCCAGACTAGGTCTCAATTGAGGTTCTAATTTCTCTTTGTGTGCCTATATTGTATAAGTGAGATGCTAATATGAGACATGATGATGTAAGTATAATGTTCCTAAAGATTTAGATGAAGTAGCCATAAAAGCCAATATGAAGAGGTCAAGATAAACATCTTATAAAGAGGTCTTAGTACCTTCTTATGGAGAGTTCGGTAGTCATGAGATAAACCTTTCCTAAGCGTTTGGGTAAAAGAGTATATAGACCAATTTAGAGATGATGGAATAGGTCCATAGCTTTCAAGTGTCAGCTTTAGACTTAAGGGGGATATAATAATATGAGAAATCAAGTCAAGTGTTGAGAATAAGATAGTCATGAGTTCAAAAGAGTATGTGAGATATCTTTTCAGAGGTCCTTTTAGTAGTGGAGTGATGTTAGAAGGAGAAGGTTACTGATCCTATCATAATAATCATGGTGTGATAATTCAATCTAACGTTATAAATGAGGAGGAAGATAAGGATGAGGTTTTACTATGAGAATAAGTAAAATGAGAGCCCTTAGTTGGTTCTGAGTAGTAATGTGAGGAATTCTAGCTGGTATGGCAGAGATGACGAGAAAATGAGAACTTCTTAAGGAGCTAGTTAGTAGGAGTCCATAGAGTTGTTAGAGTACTAATCTTGAATGTTGTGTTGTTAAACATTAGTTGGTTCTTGATATGAGTCCAATGTTGATTAAATGAGGCGGTAAAGAGAAATATTCTTAGGATGAGATTTCCTATAGAGAGGTATAGAACCCGAACCTATGGATTTGGGTTAAGCTTGAATATAGTAAGAGTGTGATGTTAGACTCATACCTTGGTAAGATGAGTCATGTACCCTTGTGGGAGCTAAGAGTTGACGCCAATGAGGTATGGTAATAAGGAACGAATAGCATAGTTGTGGAGTGTTGCTAAGCTTAACAACTAGCAGTCACATTACCCCAGGCATGGTATTCCTATTCTTACTTCACGCCCAGACTTCCTTTGTTTCAAATAAGGTAACTCCAGAAAGATTGTGACTATGCTCACAGTAGCATCGTTCTTGACTTAGGTGCTAAAGAAAACCCCAACTCTTGGTATGAATCAGTTCAGCCTATGTAAGTAGGCAAGTTCATGAGTCAGAAGAGATAGTAAGAGTAACCTCGTTCCATACCTAGTCCAACCATCATTCGAGGACGAATGATCCCAAGGAGGAGATAATGTAACACCCCAAAAACTTTTGAGCTAACAATCGAACCATTCTTCGTTGTGAGTAAGATTTTACCGAGGAATTTAAATTTTCTTAGGTGTAAAGGTCACTAGATGTAGCACCTCAAGTTCCAAAAAGAGCTGAAGAGAAATTCAGTCAAGTCATCCAAGAGTTCTTTTAAGTTTTGGGTCAACTTCAAACGACTATAAGTTTTTGCACATAAAATGTTAGGTGGCCTATATGATATCAAATGAAAGATCTTTGTGTTCTCTTTCCAATGCCACTGAGTTTGCTAAATTTCGAGTTTGGATGAGGGAAATACGTACATTTGAGTTCAGCCTATTTGACAAAGGAAATTCATTCGAATTAAGGAGGGGTATTTTGGTCTTTTCCTTACCCCATTAGCCTTAAACATTTTTCAGCCAAACAGGGGTCTAAACTGATTCAGATCAGTTTTTAAATTTCCTAAACACGCTTAGGGTTTTAAAGAGAAGTTCAAGAGCACAAAAAGGAGAAGTTCATTCGTTTGTTCAAGATTCTTGTATTTTTTGAGAAATTTCACCAAGGATTTGATGCTTAAGAGATACGTAAGTTTTCATAGTGATGTGTTAGTTCACCCTCACACCAAACATGAGTTTCTTTATCAAATTTATCCATGAAATCTTTCTATTGAATTTCTTGATGAGTTTTCTTGAAGTTTCGTTCTTCAATCTTTATTATTGGAGTTTGATGAGTTATTGAGGAGAGGGTTCGAATTTGAGGGTTGTTCTTGAGGATATTTAAGGAGGTTTTTTGTTAATTATGTTGGGTATACAAATCTAAGAGAGTTTGGATGAAATAAATTAATTCTAGGTGAATTAAGACCAAAAATCGAGAACAAAAATTTGTTAGAACATTTTGGGGAAGGGATGGAGCGTCATGCCACGGATGCGCCAGGAGGGCTAGCGGGCCACAACACAGATGCGCCAGAAGGGCTGGCACACCACAAAACAGATGCGCCAAGGTGGGTAGCGCACCACACAAAGGATGCGCCAGGAGGGCTGGCGCTCCACGCCTGCAGTGCTCCAAAAATGGGCTAGAGTTGATGTAGGGTTGGCGCCCTCTGCCAAGATTGCGCAAGGGTCACCTACCCCCATTCATTTGGCGTTGTTCGTTCTGTTTATGTTCCTTTAAAACATATCTTCGTTCTCTTTTTTATTTCAACTATCCAAACATTATCTAATCATCGAAAAATCCTATATATCATGATCATGATTCTTGAATTAATAATTTAAATTCAAGGTAGAGTTAAGAGTAATGTTTGAGAAAGTCCCTTTGATTCTTTTTTATGAGTCTTCTACAATTACATATGATTTGTTTCAAGACTCGAGTAAGTGTCTATGAGAGTGAGAACATTGTATAAATGAGTCTACATTATTATTGAGTTTTTTGAGCCGAGTCGTTCATGCCCATAAATTCTTCATGAACTCCATATATTGAGTATCTTTGAGAGGAGTAGTATCTTCGAGTTCTAAGTTCTTAAGTATTGAGTTACTTACACTTTCTGAGACTATATTTTATAATTATGGGATTACCATATGTTTTACATTGAGGTCATTAGATTGAGTCGGTCATGCCCAAAATTTTGCATAAACCCTATGAGTTGACCATTGTTTAAATGAGTAGTGTCATTGAGTCCTTGAGTTCTAGAGTTAGCGAGTTCCGAGTATTGACTCCTACATTTTGTTATTGAAAAACTTGAATTGAGTCGTTTACGTCCGTAATTCAACATGAACCCTATTTTGAGAATTATTTTACAATTATTTATAATCTTTTGAAAGACTTCAATAAATGAGTATAAGGATGATGATAGTCGAGTTTCATTTTTCAAAATGAATGTAATGGAACTAAGTATTCCTAAGATTAAATGTTTTTACCTTTTAAATGGGAGGAAACTTTGATTTCCCAATGAGTTCATGAGGAGTTTTGAGCACTATCTCTTTTATGAGAACCTTTTGAGTAATAATCTCAAAGTTTGAGGAAGAGGAAATGTTTTTGAACATATGAGAATGACTTATATTATTTGGAGTAGTATAGAGCACTGATATGGGGACGAGTTCGAACAACTCAAAGTCCTCATAAATCATGTATGTCAACATGGGTAAAGGGTCATACTTTTTACATCATCCCTTATTGCTTTTTAAAACATAGCTTAGTTGATTCACTTACTGGAGGATGTCTTATACTCCGGCAAGGTATAAGACAATTCTGGCAGCGTGAGTGAAATGTTGTATGAATAGATAGCTCATATTGATGGTTGTCGGTTAGAGTATCTCCCAAATAGGAGTTACTATAGTATTTTTACGTACAATTGAGTATTATGTACTGTTTTAAAAACTTTCCATATATTGCATCTCTTATTGTTGCTTTATCCTTGAGTATGTTCAGTTTAGTATCTTTGAGTTAAGTATCTTATCCTTGAGTTGAGTTTGAGTTGAGTTGATTGAGTTTGAGAAGGGGTAAGACAGTTTCTTTTCTATCAGTTCAATCTTATGTTTATGCTTTAGAATTCCCCTTACATGCTCGTAGATTCTATGTACTTGCGCCATTTGGGCTGCATCTTTTTATGATGGAGATGTAGGTATTCAGAGTCATTTACAGACCCTCTGTTGATACCACTTGCAATTCAAGTTATCTTTGGTGAGCCTCCTCGCTTCTGGAGGGTTCCACTTTTACTTTCAGTTGCTAGGATGTCGTGGGTCTTGTCCTGATAATTATTCTGTAATAGTAGGGGCTTCATAGATAGTTAAAAGCTCGAAGAGTCTATCATTTTTTTTTTTGTTGTTGTAATGTTTTGAGGTCATGAGGCAGTTAACTAATACTTGTTAAATTATTTTCAGATGATAATTGGAGTTGAGTTTAAATTAATTTTTTAACGTTATTTTTGCATCATGAGTTTCCATTTTGCTTGAGTAAGTGTTCCGCTGAGGAATAAACATGGCCAAGGGTTCACTTGAGAACGAGCAATGGTTTTTGAGTGCTTGTTACATCTAGGGTGTATGCTCGGGGTGTGAAAAATATAGTCTGGATGGATCAGCCCTTGTTGCACCTTTTCTCTTATGAAATAATAATCATTTTTTATGTGATTTTTTCTTTCATGAAACATAAGATTATTTTCTATTTGAATTGTTGTATTGCTATCCGTTAATAGTCGAATCGGTTTGGTGATCTCAACTCCCTAAAACTTCAACAATTCTAACAACCAAATCATTTCTGACATGGTTAATGCTATGCTTCTATATTCTGATTCCGTTGAGCTTTTTGCTACTGTATTTTACTTTTTTAACTTTCAAGATATGAAGGACTATGTAAACTTCACAATGTAGCCAGTCACTAATTTCCTTGAGTTGGACAACTTTCCCAATCAACATCACAAAATGTTGTGAGAGCAGCTTTGCCTTCCATTCTAAATAGGATCCCCATGCTCATTCATGACATACCTTACTACTCTGTGTGCTTCGTCTAAATAAGACCTCTTAGGACTTTGCGTAAACTGGCTCAAAGTTTGGATACTATATGTAATATATGGCCTAGTTAATCTCAAATAGTGAAATTACCTATCATTCTCACGTCACTTAGAAGTGCATCATTGGGAAAACCACAATGTTTATTATACTCAAAACGTGTCATGAGCTTCTGATTCTACTCAAGTGGTGTCATTGTAGGTTTGGAACCTGCTATTCCTAGCTAGCTCAGCTATAAGTTCAAGTGTATACTTCATTAAACACAATTGAATGCCCTTCTAGGATCCACAAACTTCAATTCCCAAGAAGTATTTAAAGGATCCAAGATCCTTGATCTTGAAATGTTTATGCAATACATCCTCTTAAATAAGTTCCTCACCATCTCTTGTGATCAATAAATCATCTATATAAACTCTTAAAATCGCATGTTTTCCATGTTTTCTGAAGGTGAATAGGGAATTACCATGTTGGATTTGGTTGAAGTTTAATGCTAAGAGAGTATTGGTATGCTTCAAATTCCATTACTTGGATGCATGTTTAAGGACATATAGGTATTTGAAGAGCCTGCAACAGTTATTATAATCCCCCTGTTTAGCTACAAAATCTAAGAGGGAACTACTTGTAAACTTCTTTTTCAAGATCATCTTGTAAGATGACATTATACAAATCCATTTGATATAAGTTCAAATGATATATGACAGCCAAAGCAATAACACCCTTTATAGTAAGCATTTTAACAACATGAAAGAATGTCTCTTAACAGTTCAAACCCTCTAGCTGATTGTAGCACTTTGCAAAAAGCTTTGCCTTAAATATTTTCAACTTGTCCATTGGAATGGTACTTGATCTTGGAAACCCATCTACAACCAGTCGAAACTTTGCTTTAGGTAAATCAATAACTTCCCAAGTGTTATTCTGAACTAAGGCTGCATTTCAGATTGCATAGCAACAAGCCTTCTAGGATCCTGTATAGCTTCTTCATATGACTTGGGCTCGTTATTAGAAGAAAAAAAGATAAGTAAGATTGGAAATGAGGTGCAAGTTAATCATCATATCATATCATCATCATATCACCAACACATATTATATATATATATATATTTATATATATATGGGAAGAGCTTAACCCCCAAAATAGGTTCCATGCAGTTCAAACTCGTCATGAGCAAGAGGGTTCTCTTGATATGGTTACCGATATGCTAAAAGTCTTTCATCTTGATGTTTATGGTTTTCTTGATCCCGATGTTACTTTGCCTTTTGTGACACCATATTTTGTATGAGGTTTAGTGTTCTTCTAAATGTGTTGATAGACCCTATTTTCTATCTCTACGCCTATTGGTGAATCTATTGTGGCTTAGAGAGTCTGTAGGAATTGTCTCATCTCCTTATCCCATAGAGTCACTCATGTTGATCTTGTAGAGCTTGATATGTTAGATTTGATGTTATTCTTAGTATCGATTGGCTCCAAACAAATTTATTTATTTCTAAGAGTTACGTATATTATCTTGTTTGGGTTAGGGATGTGGATTCCAAAACCCCTATATTTTAGTGAGTCCCCATTGTGAATGAGTTGCCAGAACTGTTTGCAAATGATAAACCTGGTGTTCCTCCCGAAAGAGAAGTAGACCTTCATATTAACCTTCTCATAGATACGTAAAATATTTCTTTTCATCCTTACCGTATGTCTCCAATAGAATTTAAGGAATTGAAAAAGCAATTGAAGGATGTTTTAGATAAGAGTTTCATCCGACCAAGTATATTATATGTGGGGTTCTGTAGTGTTGTTTGTTCATAATAAAGATGGTTCTTGATATATGCACACTTATGGATTCCTGCTTCAAGTTAAGGAATTTTCTTACCTTTGCCTCCCTCAAATCACGGGGAAAGAAATACCCTAAGAAAGCCTCTTCGAACACAACCTCGCTCACAATTAGTGAACCCTCAACTCTACTCATCTTCCATTGGTCGTACCAGATGCTAGCAACACCCTTCCATTGGTATGCAGCAAGTTCCACACGCTAAGCATCTGCGATATGTATCACCTCAAACACTTTCTTCAATTCCTACACAAAGCTTTTTGGATCCTCAGTGACACTCGAATCGGTGAAGTCTGGATGATTCATCCTCAAGAACTCATGGATCCTGGATGTATGCGCCGCCACATCTTGCTAATTCCCACTTTGTTGCGCAGCTTGGTTTGTCTCAACTTGACTCAATATCCGGATAGCATCCCGAAACTCGGCATTAGTGACCTGTTCTTGGGGTTGTACTTCTGGTGCATTGGGGACCCCTTGATCTTAAGGATCAACACTCCTCCTAGTAGGATGACCTCATACAACTCTTCGTGGAGGTATGATGTGAAAGATACGGGCAAGCACGAAGTAGAACAAAATTTTATAGAGTTGAACCCGATCGCACTAAAAGAGTACGAAGGAACTGATATAGTTCCTAAATGCTGCATCCTCCTAATTATATATATGGCACGCTTCACACCGATTACTAGGATTCTACAAACACGGCTTCATAGACACCCTAGGACTATTGAACTCTGGCATTGATACCAAGTTTGTCACGCCACGAGCCTACACCCTGGACGTGGACGACACTCGAGAACCATTGTTGGCCCCAAGCGAACCGTTGGCCTGACTCAATACTCAGCGGAAGACTTACTCAACAATATTAATCTCAAAATAAGATCAACTCATAAGATATCATAAATTAAATAGATTACTCAGTAGTCAAATGAACATAAGTGTTCAACTCACAGTGTTTAAAACATCAACAAGGAAATGAGAAAAAGACTCATCAACTACTCATGTCTATCTATGAAGCCTCTAAATGAAAAATATGGAAGTCGGGACAAGACCCACGAAATCCTAACAAAATAGAAAAGAAAATGGAATCCTTTGGATGTAAGGAGGCTCACAAAAGCTAACTCGAACTTCAAGTGGTATCAATGAAGCACCTGTTGATGACCCTAATTACCTGTATCTGCAGCAAGAAAGAAGCAGGACAAATGACATTAGTACATGGAATGTTCGAGCATATAAGGGTAACTCTAAAGCACAAAATTAAGCTTGAAATGTTAAAAAGGAAGAAAATACTCAACTCATCTCGACTGAACTTCACTTAACTCAACTCAACTCAAAGATACTGTACTCAACTCAATTCAATATAAAAGCAACAACAAAGATGCATTATAAATAAAACTTTTAAAACAATAGATAAAACTCAATGTATTTAAAAAATACAATAACAACTCTTTACCTCTTATTTGGGAGATTCTCTAATCGACAACCATCATTACGAGCTATGTGGATAGAACGTCTCGCCTAGGCTGCCATAACTATCATATAACTTTCCCAAGTATAGCACATCCTCCACTAAGTGGATCCACTAAGCTATGATTAAAAAGCAACAAGGAATCATGTAAAAAGTATGGCCTTTTCAACCCATGTTGGCATACATGGTTTATGAGGACTTTAAGTTATCTAAACTCGTCCCCATATCGGTGCTCAATACTACTCAAAATAATATAACTCATGCACATATATTTAAAAACATTTCCTCATCCTCAAACTTTGAGATTATTACTGAAAAGGTTCTCTTAAAAGAGATAGTGCTAAAATACCTCATGAACTTATTTGGAAATCAATGCGTACTCTCATTTTAATTGTAAAAACACTTACTCTTGGGATAAATTAGTTCCCATATATTCATTTTAAAAAATGAAACTCAACTCTTATTATCCTCATACTCAAGTACCCAAGTTTTAAAACAAGTTTTAAAAGATTATAAAAGACTTCTCAAAATGACTCAAAGAACTTCCTCCAACTTTACTCTTAATTATGTCTTGAATTTGAATTATGAATTCAAGATTTATGACTTTGATATGCAAGATCTCTCAAGTATTAATTATTATTTTAAGTGGGTATATCAAGTAGAAAACATAGGTATGATTCGAGAGAACTTAGAAGGAAATAAAGTCGAAAGTGTAGGGGATCTGGCGACCCTGGTGCACTAATTGGTGCGGGGCGCCAACCCCAAAAAAATAGACCATTAGTTGGGGTGTACTGAGTGGCGCGTCGCGCCAGGCCCCATATACTTGGTAGTAGTTCTGGCGCTATGGTGGCGCGATGCCCCAAGCCTCTGCCCAGATTTTAACGAATTGTCTTGTTCAATCTCATGCCCTAACTATTCTAGAATCGAACGATTCCCTTTAAACTCTTTTGGATTCTTAATCCCAACATAATTATTACAAAATCTTCACCAAAACCAACAAAGGACAATGATACGCTCAAATTACACCTCCCTAAAGAAGTATAACCGATCGTTATCAAGTAAAGAACCCACTTGGAGAATGGGGTCGATCTCACGAGGCATGTGATTTAGACTTAAACTTGACTTACGATTATATTCGTTTAGTCAACTAATTTATGAGAAAAATAAGTAAAAAGGAGGTGGGAGGTTTGTGTAACAAATAACTGATTGTAGTTTATAGAACAAGCGAGCAAGATTCGAAATTTAGTTGTTATCAATGAGAGAAAGTAACTACGGTGTATGTGTTCCACATAAGCTCATAGCGGGGTCGTAGCAATAGTAATCCTTTTCTAGTGTATCACATGCAAAGTGGTAAGTTATGTATCTCTAAGTCCTTGGTCCGGCAAATAGAGAATTTCACACCACACCTTGGTCCGACTAAGTGTGTATAATTTACTAACCCTTACCTTTACCTCATATTAGACATCACATCAATGTATGACTTAGTTTTCGCCCTCACACCAATTGAAATTAGACTATTAGACAGTATCACACTAAATTTATGTTGATAATTCTTTTCTTATTAACTACCTCCTTAGTCTGGCAAGCCAAATTTTAACGTTGCGCACCGTTTCAAAGACTTCTAAACGAAAGAATTATCAATGCATGCAATAACACAATTCAAGAATTACGTAGTTACTATTCATACTTTGTTAATTATTCATGGTTCCCAGAACCCTGGTTGTGGATTTAGTTACCCATAGTAGCAAGAACACAATTCACAATTTTAGAAGATGAATTCATGAACTTACGTAATGAGTAGAAGAAACTCGAAATCTCCAATTGAAATTCAAAGCAAGAATCTTTATAAACCGAAAATAGGAAATGAAATTGCTAATGTTTGGCAAGTTAATTCCCAAGAACACACCAAGAACTAAAGTTAAACAATAGTAGCTTACTCCTCCAAAACGAGGTTTACATACTCTATTTATAGAAAACATAGTCCCAAACAAAAACGAGACGAAATACGAAAATAAAATGCTGGATGCGGCTTCAATCGATTAGACTGACCTACGAACCTTGGATCGACCTACGGTCTGTAGGTCCCTTCCTTAGCTCAGGACTTAGACAAATTCTCAGAAGCTTGGAACCTTTAAATTCCAGATGCAAACGATGGACCTGCAGAATAGACCGTACGTTGACCTACAGTCTGTTGGCCTCCTCTCATGTTTCCATACTTAGACTTTTTCATCAGGTACTGGAACTCAGACTTTTTGATACAAATGACTGACATGCAGGACGGACCGTAAGTTGACCTACAGTTCGTCAATGGCCACCGTGATTCCACACTTGGTCAATACTTCCTTGATGCTCCATCTACGCCACCAACCTACGGAGCGTGACTGGACCAACGGTCTGAAGGTCACCTCCGTAGGTGACTCCTCCTGCAGAAATTCAGTTGTTGTCTCTCTCAACCTCGTCCGAGCATTCTTCCAACAAATATAACATAAAAACATTAATTCTAATACAATATGGCCCTAGACACACACAACTCTTAAGTGATGGTATATCAACACCCACAACTTAAATTCGTTGTTTGTTTTCAAGTGACGAACTATGCCTTTAAACGACACTTGTATAGAAGCAGACATTCAAACACAAGAAATCATATGGCTTTCTATCCCGACTCCCTTTTCTAGTGAAAATATTTTCTCTTAGACTCAACAAGCTAACTCATGAGGATCAAGATATGACAAAGATCGACCAATAGATCCACAACATACACTTTGTCACTATCACCAAGGTACCAACTTTCCAACAATATAACTAGTGCCCTTACTTCAAACATTTTTTTCACACAATGAATATGATTTTATCTACAAGGATTCATTAAAAACTCACGCTCAGAAGTAAATTCAAGTACAGTTAGTGCTCAATGCCATAGGCTTGCCCTTATTTTAACTGCTTAGATTCTCCAAACTAGTTGCTAGGATCACTATAGGACTTTCTTAGGTTGTACCGTAGGCTCAGGGTCAAGTGTGGTATATTTGGGTACTTTTTAGTGACTTTCTGCCCTCCTTAACATTACATTAGCTATTTACCTCTTCTTTGACCTATTTTTGACATCTTTTAATTTCGCTTTCTTTTACTTAACTCTTTGCAACATGGATGTGACCTTTGACTTTATGACTCTTATTTCTCACGTTATTCTTTTTCTTTCAATTCATTTTTATTTTATTGCTTTCAACATTTTTATTTTGTTTCTTGTTGCACAAAGTCACATCCTCTTTCTTTTTCTCTTTTCAATACACAACTCTTTTCATACCCTTTTTTCATTGGGTTTCCTCTTTCATAGCCACCCTCAAATTATGTATTTTGAATTAGTTGAGGTGCATAATGTCCGATGTCGTACCAGGGCCAAGATCGAGGTAACTTTTGGTTTAGCCACCCTTAACTTAGGATTAAGGCCTAAGTCAAGGTGCACATGTCCAAGGAGGGACCGGGGCCAAGACAATATTTTAAGGGAAGGTGAGTTAGGTGAATAAAAAGAAATGGTAAATTTTAGGCTCAAACATTTGGATCAAAAGGGAATAATGCTACCATTTGGTTAAATCATTTTAGGCTTAAGTGGACTAATTTGAATAATGGCATATGATCACTTCCCAACTTCTAGCCTAGATTATCCTAGCAGGAAAAATGGGGTAAGCTCTAGATTGGCACAAAAATGTCTAAACATTCAACTATCCTCATACACTTTTGGAGCCTTGTTTCATTATCAAATTATCAAATTACCCATTTCACGTTTTTAGCTTAATTCATGAGGTCAAATCGGTTCTTATCATGTCACATTCAGAGTCAACACATTTAACTCATTCTAGCCTACAGATTTTAGCACATATCACAAGTTTTGGATGGGTATCATTTTTCATTCTTAATTATGCCATCATGCTTTATTCTTGCTCATGCTTCTACACAAAATCCTAAAACATGCCGGTTCAACAGAAATTAACACAATCTCTTGGGGGGAAAGAACACAGGCAAGAAAACACCAAGAGAGGATTATGAGTTGGGTTACTCAAACTTCACCCTATCACTCACAATTTGAATACCCCACCACCAAAAAAATAGAGTGCAATTGTCCCCAATGCATAAAAAGTAAAAAATAAAGGATCGGGTGAAGCAAACCTGTGGCGCATAGTGCCTAAGACATATCAACAAGCGGCTGAGTTCGGTTTCCCGGAGCCCGCTGGATCAACACTTGGGTCACCCTTAGTAGTGTCCGCATCTACTGTCACAGCACCATCAGTAGTGATATCAGCCACTCTCACCGCACCATCAGTGGTGCTCATACTGCTCGAGGCACCAACACCAACCTCCCTATCCCACTATTGGCATATCTCCTCATCAACTATAGACGCCCTCCGAGCCTTCTCAAATTGTTAGCGCTCCCTCTTGCGAGCTCTCTCAGCCTCAGGGTCCTGGAAACCCTAACTAGAGTGGGAGCGATTCCCAACATGATGGGAAGAGGAAGGTGGAGGCATCTCATGCCCGAATAGAGCATCAGACACCGTATTATCAACCGTGATGTGGGGGCCGACTCAGGCTCAGTCTCAGGTGGAGCGATGAGGGAATCAAGATCAGCCCGGAGACTAGTCAACTCCGTCCAGAAAGTAGAGACATTTACACTCAAATTACACCTCCCTAAAGAAGTATAAGTGATTGTTATCAAGTAAAGAAACCAACTTTGAAGTTGGGGTCGATCCCACGAGGAATATGGTTTAGACTTAAACTTAACTTATGATTATATTCGCTTAGTTATCTTATTTCCGAGACAAGTAAGTAAAAAGGGGGGTTTTTTGTGTAAAAAATAACTTATTGTAGTTTGGAGAACAAACGAGCAAGATTCGAAATTTAGTTGTTATTAATGAGAGAAAGTAACTAGGGTGTATGTGTTCACCATAAGCTCATAATGTGGTAATCCCAGCAATAGTAATCCCTTTATAGTGTATCACATGCGAAGTGGTAAGTTATGTATCTCTAAGTCCTTGGTCTGGAAAATAGAGAATTTCACCTCGCACCGTGGTCCGGCTACGTGTGTATAGTTTACTAACCCTTACCTTTACCTCATATTAGAGAACACATCAATGTATGGCTTAGTTTTCACCCTCGCACCAATTGGCATTAGACTATCAGATAATATCACACTAAATCTATGTTGATAATTCTTTTCTTATTAACTACCTCCTTGGTGCGGCAAGTAGCAACAAGGCGAGTTATAACGTTGCGCACCGTTAAAAAGACTTCTAAATGATAAAATTATCAATGCATGTAATAACACTATTCAAGAATTACTTAGTTACTATTTATACTTTGTTAATCACTCATGGTTCCCAGAACCCTAGTTGTGGATTTAGTTACCCAAAGTAGTAAGAACAAAATTCATATTTTTAGAAGAAGAATTCATGATCTTAGGTAATGAGTAGAAAAAACCTAAAATCTCCAATTGAAATTCAAAGCAAGAATCTTTATAAACCAAAAATAGGAAATCAAATTGCTAATATTTGGCAAGTTAATTCCCAAGGACACACCAAGAACTAAAGTTAAACAATAGTAGTTAACCCGCAAAAACAAGGCTTATATACCCTATTTATAGAAAACATAGTCCCAAACAAAAAGGAAATAAATTGTTGGACGCAGCTTCAATCGACGAGACTGACCTACGGACCGTGGATCAACCTATGGTCCGTAGGTCCCTTCCGTAGCTTAGGACTCAGACAAATTCTCAGAAGCTTAGAACTTTCAACTTCCCGATGCAAACGACGGACCTACAGAACGGACAGTAGGTTGACCTATGGTTAGTGGGTCCCCTCTCGTGGTTGCATACTTAGAATTTTTCATCACATACTGGAACTCAAACTTTTTGATAAAAATGACGGACATGCAGGACGGCCCGTAGGTCGACCTACGATCCGTCAATGGCCACCGTAGTTCCACACTTGGTCAAGACTTCCCTAATGCTCTATCTACGCCACCAACCTACAAAGCGTGACAGGACCTACGGTTCATAGGTCACATCCATAGGTGACTCCTCCTGCAGAAATTCAGTTGTTGTCTCTCTCAACCTCTTCCAAGCATATTTCCTGCAAATATAACATAAAAACATTAATTCTAATAAAAAGAGCCCTAGACACACACAACTCTTAAGTGAAATGTATTAAAAATACCATAAACTCACGGTATATTAGACAACACTCATTGGCAACGCTCATCTCACCAACTCAATCAAGAACTTCATTATCAATGAATGAAGCAAAAAACTTCAAGAACACAAATCATTCAACCTCCAGGACGAAACTATAGATCAAAATCATATGATTGTTGTGTGGGTAAATGAACCAAAACTATGAGAACTTACATACCTTGTTAGGATTGAATCCTTGGAGAAATCCCTCGACGATTGCAAGAAATTCTTGAACACTTTGACCTTTTCTCTTTCTTTCTCTTATTGAACTTCACTCTAAAACTCCAAGCGTATTTAGGAATTGTGAAAACTGATGTAAGTCAGTTCAACCCCTAAAATATTACTAAATACCTTTAAAGCTAATGGGGTAAGGAAAAGTCCAAAATATCCCTTTTTAATTTAGATGAACTTTCCTTAATCAGACAAGCTGAACTCAAATGGGCATATCTCCCTCATCCGAGCTCAGAATTTTGCCAGCTCGGTGGCGCTGGAAAAAGCTTTCAAAGAACTTTCAGTTGATACCTCATAGGCCACCTAACTCATCATGTGCTTAAAGTTATGATCATTTGAAGTTGATAAAAAAATCATAATTTAAGGCTAACTTGAAAAATTCACAATATAGCTCTTTCCAAATTAGTTTTTTCTAAAAAATAGTTCTTTTTATGACCGATGTGTTACAAAATTCTTAAAATATTCTTTCCCACACAATAATGAATTGAGAGTGTCACGCCCTGAGGCTACCCCTTGATGTACCACGAAGCCTGCGATCACGAGTGACCCCAAGCTAACCATTTGTCTGGTATATATCAAGCAAACTGAGAATAACTGAATCAAACAAGTACTATGCAGAAGCTAAAACAATAGATAACTAAAGTGGGAAAAACCCAACTAGTCTCAATATATTAAATATAATTAAAGTCTAGTGATGACTAAAACACCACTTAACAACTAAAGTTGCAACTACTACTATGTTTGAAAGGCCTCTAACTAAGTTGAGTTACTGAGATATGCCCCCGACTAACTCTAACAAAACTCAAAACTGAATATAAAGACTAAAACAAAAAGCATCTATTGTCCTTGAAGTACGATGATTCATTACTCAAGCTGGTGAATGCGGACCAAGAATTGATCTAAGCGTAATCTGGATGCTGAGTACCTTAACCTACATCATGAAATGATGTAGCGCAGAGTATGCATCAATACATGGAATGTACTGAGCATGCATGATATAGATACTAAGTTGAACAAGTATATATCAGATGAACAAAGCATAACTGAGCAAGACTGTAAATACTAAGACATAACTGAAAAGCTAAAAAGAATGCAATGAATAAGTACAAATCATGAAAATAACATGTTGAACTGAATGCTGAAGTATTTATTGAAAACCTGGTCAAATTCACTACGAGTCTAACTGTGGGAGCTACTATACACCGACATAAACCACATGAGGTAAACATGGAGTCCGATGTGTACGCCCCATTGAGAAGACCCAATATACCTTGCCAGGGATATAAAGGAATGACTAGCGTGATCTCTAAATCTTATGCCCAATAGAGGGGACTTAAATCATATGGGCACGTAGTTATGGAACTATGAGGGTACGATGAACCCTAGTCCAACTCGGTGCTAAGTCTACTCCAAACTAAATATGTACATGACACAAATGCAATTGAAACACTAAATAGCTCGAATACTGACATGAAATCTAAGAATGAAACATTTATATACTGATAATGTAACATTCTAAATCTGGAGCATGATTGTCTGTTTAACCAACCTAGCAAGTATAATTGATGAATTAAGAGAACTTATACAAACTAGGGTTCTGAACTTTATACTAGGAATTAAGAAAACTTTCCAATAAACATCCTATTTCGATTAAGGATAATACAAAAGCTAAATCAAAACATATATCCAAGGTTTTAGAAACCCTATGTCTAAACAAGATATGGAGAATCAAGGAATAGACTTAATTCTAGGGACCTAGTGGATGAAATAAATCCTCTAGTGAAATCCCACATACAAGGTGACGAAATCTACGAAGAAATTCTTTGGATTTTGTGGCTGAACTTCGAAGAACGCTTCTGCTTGTTCTTGGAAGAGCTGGTCACCTCATTCTCTTATCTTCGATCTAAGTCGTGTGATTTTAGGAGATTGAGGGTTTTATATAGTTTTTGACTAGTTTACTAAGCTTAGAGTGAGTAAAACAACGTGGTTTAAATGCCCAACGCATAGGGGAAAGTACTAATGTGACCCTTACATAAAATTCTGCCTAAGAAGCCTCAAGACAGGCTTCACGGGCCGTCATGATGACCAAGGACCGTCAAGCAGCTCGTGAAGATGCCCTGTCCAACAGGGCTTCACTAAAAATGGCATAGCTTTGTATTCCGAGTTTTGATGATTGCAAACTCGGTGGTGTTGGAAAGAGGACTCAATTATCTTTAATTTGATAAGTCATGGTCTACCTAATTTATTTTGTGCTGAAAAAGATGGTTAATTAAAGTTGACCATAAACTCTAAGTCTGACAAGTCTGCTTCACGGACAACTTCACGATCCGTGAGGAGCTCCATGGACTGTTTAGACGTCCATGGTGCTTAACCAGTGACTTTGGGGGTGAAACCTCACTTAAAAGTTGACAAATTGACTTCGAGAAAAGCTTCACGAGCCGTCATGAGCAGCACGGCCCGTCAAGTGAGTTGTGAAGATGCTTTGCCCGACAGGGCTTCACTAAAACAAGCATAACCTTTTACTCTAGGCTTGAAATTAGGCAAACTTTGTGGTGATGGAACGAGGACTCAAAGACCTTTAATTTGAAAGGTTAAGGGCCACCTAATTCATTTTGTATAGAAAGATATGATCGTTTGAAGTTGACACAAACCTCATATTCTATCAAGCCTCTTTCACGAGCCACTTCAAGGCTTGTTTGAAGCTCAACAAACCATCTTGTGGTTCGTGGTACTTCACAGTAGCCATATATTTTCTCAGAGGGCACTTCACGTCTAGTTTGGAGCTCCACGGACCGTTTAGTGGTCTGTGGCCTTTCACCTTTTGTTGGGTGCATAACCATGAGAAAGGTGACGGGTCATGGTCCTCTTCACGGCACATGGACCCCTCCATGGTTTGGGCTTCTCTCTTGTTCAATTTTAGTTATGATTTTTGAGGTGTTACAGAGAGAGTTAGTGTGGAATAAGTAGAAGACTACAATCCTAGAGTCCCTATTTCTGAACGAGTTGTGTGTGTCACAACCAAAAAATTGACGTTATGGCACTTTTCCTTTTGCACCAAGACAAGCCAGCCTTAACCCAACGAAAACAAAGAAATGCCAAAATATAAAGCAAGAACAAGACAAAGGCGAAAAATGTTTTCATTCTAAACAATACCCCAAAATCTAATTGTCATGTGTACAAGCTACTAAATACATGTGCGGAATTAAAAAATAAGTACAAGTCTCAATCTTTGTTTCTCAAATAGAACAAAGTAAAAGGAAAAGGAAGACAGAGGGCCCGCCGAAGTGACAAACAGCTACCTCTGCAATGCCTCGACAAGCCTCAAAATTAGTAGAAGAACAAAGAGGTCATGTGGGTCCGGGCAACTAGAAAGCAACCTACTAAACAAAGTAACTAGCTATAGATTGAATACCCATACTATCTAACCGAACCTCCTCAGATTACAACTTGCACATAAACCAGCCCAACCTGACAGTTCTACGATACACGGCTAACAAGACCCAATATTTACAATTCAATCTTCAGAATTCAACAATCAAACGAATCAAGTAAGTCATTATCAAGGTCAAGTAGTTATGTCACACACAACAAGTACATCAATCTCAAGTATAAAGCAAGTCACTCATAATAAGCATCAAATGCATCAAGTCACAATAATCAATCTCTTGCCGGAACAATTTCCCATCACAACAATATCACTAGACGGAACCATTTCCCATCAACATTATATCAATTAACTAGCCTAAACAATTTCCCATCAGCTTTATATCAAATCACTAGCCGAAATCATATCCCATCGGCTATATAAATACTTTCTAGAAATGACCTAGGCATTATAAATCATCACATGTATCATCACGGGGTTCACAATGAAAGCATACAAGCAATATTACAACACATAAAAGAGAATAATCCACACTATTCAAGTCCATATTCATGCTAACCATTACATCAATCAAACAATAAGGGTCACAATAAGATAATTCACATAAACATATTCATCACCTAGCCCCTTTCATTTCAACCTCTTTTTATTCATTTAGACATAACAAATGGACAATTTAAACCCTTCACCTCATCCTGATTACACCCAAAACATAAGAAACGAAGGAAGTACACAAATTCTACTAGAATACGAGGTTTATGAAGCCACTTGCCTTAAATCAACAAACAATCACTCCAAGTGTTGAGACTTCCCCTTCTGAATCTCTTCCAAAGCCACACAATCTATAATAATATAGTATTTACGATCACTTATCGGAAACAAAAATTCCCACATAAATTATGTAAAGAAATGGGTTAGCCAAATCAAAACTCAATTGCAATATGCAGCTTTGAATCCGGAAAACAATACTTGAAAATGATGTTTAAGGCATTAGGAGCTCATTAGAGAAAACTATTTCAAAATTGTTGAAGATAACCCTGAATTTCTCATTTCAAAAATTTATTTGAACACATAAATCCATAACTAATAATAGGAAATTGAAGTTTTAGAGTTAAGAATCGTTACCCAGAAGATTTCACTCAAAAATCATGTCCAAATCGTCAGTACAAAGCTCCCAAAACTAAAAAAAGGTGAAATGGGGGATTAAGCCTTAAAATGGAAGGCATAAAACCCTCTCTGATATCGCAAAAGAGATCAGGGATTCGCTTAAGTGAGCCCGCTAAAAATGCGGGCATCGCAAAAGCAAAACCTCTTTCTTAAGAGACAGGTCCTCCGCTTAAGCGAAGGTTTCTTAAGAGACAGGTACTTTGCTTAAGGAAAACATCATCACAAAAGCGAGGTCTGCAGCACAAGAAAATCACAACCAACTTTCAACACCCTGAAATGACCCTCGATATTCATTCGAAACCCCGTGAACATAAACCACATATATAAACAAATTATACTAGACATTCCTGACTCAATGAAAGCGTCAAAGCATGAATCTGAGGTGTTCTTGACCTGATATCCGTGAATATCACAAGAAACTAACTCTACACCTAAAAAGGCTGAAACAAGCTTAGGACCTCTCAAAAAAAACCAAGACCTCACCTACACGTAAAATCATCTTCCAAATGCAATGGAACTCTCGGAATTCCCATCTGAGCATCCGAGCCCTAAATGTTGTCCAAAGTACACCCAAAGGCTAAAATTCCACAATTTCACAACTTAGGACCTCAAATCCACAAAAACACTCAAAATTTAAAATTGATTACTCTCATGAAACATATTTCACTTTTTTTTTAGGGGGGGGTTAGCCACACATCAAGATATAGAAATTTATACGTAAATGACCTTGCATTCAAATGGGTATAAATATTTAAGTCTTGTTACATGCTAAGAATGAAGAATCCAAGAGACCCAAGTCCTAATCCTTGGAGATGAAACCCTCTTTTTCTTCAAGTTTTTTCAAAATCCTCTTCAAACTCAGAGCAAAATAAAAAGAACTAAAATTATATTGTTCTATATTGAAAATATGATACTAAAGTCTGATACTTAAAATGTTCTCTCAGCGAGTATTTATAGTTTTCAAAAATCTGTGTTGCGGCGGATCATTCGACGACATTAGTCGGAATCACCGATCAACTCGGCGATTCGCTTTTTGGTGTAGTTCATCGCCATCTTGCACTATCCTTCAGCATCATCGTGTTCTGGGTCATTGGGCGACATAGTACTGCTTCGCAGAACTTCTCGGTGATGCACCGACTGCTCTCTTTTTCCGCCGACTTGATCTTTTCCTTAGGGCTCAGCACACTGGAACAAAAGGCGAAGTGAGACCCTTTGGTGATTCGCCAAGTGGACTCGGCGATCCTCAGGCCTTCATTTTCTTTTTCTTTTCAACCTTTTCGTTCCTTTTTGCAAAACAGTATCCATGCTTTCCTTCAAACTTCAAATACCTAAAACCTAAGGGTTTTCATCAGATATTTCGATAAAATAAGCATTTGAGGACATAATTTTAATTAAAATATAGCCCTAAATGAGTCCAATTTGTGGACTCATCAAGACCCCCAACTTAAACATTTGCTTGTCCTCAAGCAAACTCAAGTTTAGTTGTTCAAAAAGGGTGTCTCAAACAGTGCTACACAAGACTCAATCATGAATGTAGACAAAAAGACTTCAAACTACTTATGCGAAGATTCAATTGTATACCCAAAGATTCAAGTTGTGACACACCATTACCAAAGATTCTCATGCTCACAATACTTTCTACTAATGTAAGTTCAAGCTCAACGAAAGTATATAAATGCCCTCACACAAAGAATGATTCCATATTCACACAAAGAGGCTAATCAATTTAAGACCAGGAATAAGATGCAACGCTCACACTCAAAAAGAGGAACACAATGTATGTTTTCATCCATAGGTTTACCCTTATTTTCCAATCGACTTTCGATTCGGCTTACTCAAGATCAAAAAGGTCTTTTCAAGGCTTGAAAAGGGGCTGAGTGCAAAGGTATGGCTATTTAGGCTCAGTAACTTCTTCATCCTCGTGAGATGTGGTGTTCTCAAAATGTCCTTTTCCTTTCCCTTATCACTTTCTCTTCTAGTGCTTCTATGTTGTCCTTTTATTCACTCTCTATGTATTGATTGGAAACCCAATTCCTTTTGCACTTTTATTCCACAAAATTAATCTTTTTTTTTCCGGAGGGTTTCCATTTTGTTGTGCAATACCATGGGTTAGGGAGACTTTTTCTTGCACTTCTTGACTTCTCCTTTTACTTTTAACCACACCCCCAACTTAGGCTTTTGGCCTAAGTTGGCTATTCACTAAACCACAAATCAAGAGGATTATAGGTAGTTCAAGTAAGGTCTAGGGTTCATCAAGTTTCTTCCAAAGAAAGGTAAGGCTCAAGGGGTGTTCAAAAGAGTTTCACATGCTCACGGTTAGGCCACAAAAGAGGTATATGTCAAATTTGGCTCTCACTCTTTAAAGTTGCCTAAGATCATCTCAATAGTACACCTTTCTAAATCAATCAGACTAATGGGGCAAATTCAAGGTTTATTCATGCATGGTTCAAAGTAAGCTAATCACACAAGGCATCGACACTTAAGTCAAACAAGACTACACACTTTCGCTAGTGTGCAACAGTCTTTACAAGAGAATCAATTTGATAAATGGCTAATCACAACGAGATGCAAATAGTTCACATATTGTCTATGCAACTTCATTTGGTCTTGTCGTAGCTGCACATTAATGTTCGTTCAATTGAGAGTGCTATTCAAGTCATCAGTATTGATCAGAACCGAGACTTAAATTTTGAAAAAGAAAAGCCACTTTCAGTACACGAGAGGAGGCAAAAAAATTCAGAAAATTTGAAAACATTTCGAAAGGGTCAAAATCATTTTTATAATTTAAAACAAAAAGGGAGCCATGAGATCAAACATCAACAAAAATAGTGTAAACACAATTTTAAACAAAAAAACCCAAATATAAGCAAAACACGAATATGAACACAAAAGTGTGGGCCTCACCTCACCACAAATGAAAAGTATTTGTCCTTAAATGCAAATAAAGGTGTTCGAAAGTAAAAGTATAGTAAGACAGAGAGGGAGGTAAAGAAAGGTCATGTCTATGCAGTCTCTCTCCCTATCAGAGTCTCAGTAGCTGTTGTAGCAGTCTGTGCATGGGCATCAGTGCCAAAGTAGCCTCAGACGAAATAGCAATGCCATATCCACTGGGAGCTGCTATGGATGTCTCAGTCAATGATGTTTGGATCATCGGCTGTACAATCGCTCCTATAAGATTTGGCAAGTCTCTGAATATGCCCTCCTCTCTTCTCTCCTGTGTCTCCTCATCATTCACAGATATCAACTCCTCATCTGACTCTGCATGCCCTGCATCATCCCTCTATACATCTCTGGTAGTAGCCGGAGGAATCCCTGAGGTCTCAGGAGCATCCTCACCATCTGCTCTCTGCATCAGTATAGTGAAGTTGGTAGCCTTCAAATATGCTACATCCTTCTTCAACTCTGCTATTTCGGATTTTAATGCTGAAACCTCGGGTGTCTCCCCCTGTATGTCCTCGCAAGCAGTGACTCTGGCAGTCTGACCGTCAATCGTGGTCCTAAGAAGGGTCAATGCAGTAAATATGGCACTGTCAATCATCCCTGGGATGGATCTCTCCAATCGCGTCGCCCTCACATCCACTGAATAGGCTAGCCTCCCCATCTTCAGGATCATGGCATGAGTGACCCTGGTAGGCTGAGAGGAAGAAGAGATACATGGAGTCTGAGAAGAACGGGCGGGTATACCTGAAGACTCTGAGGCCGGAGTAGATGAAGGTTCTTCTGCTGGTAATGAGTCAACATCGACCTCTGGAGAAGTATCTACTAGAGCTGCTCTCCTCCCATCAACCTCCTCTAGTGTGAACTCGGCGTCTATATGCTGAATATCGGTGAAGGAAGATGGGGTGACCTCTATGTCACTAGTAGAATCCTGGGTACTCCGACACACCGGCATAACTCAGTGATCAGAACAGGAAAAGACAGAGACGTCTGTGTCTATTTGGCTCTCATAGCCAACTCTTGTGAAACTAGTAGTCCCAAGTCAATCTGCTTCCTAGCCATGATAGAACCAAGGCAAGCCGCCTTAGGATGACACAAAATGGACTCGTTCTGGGATAGCATGATAGTGGTGCTGATTAAACCAAACCAGTACTGGGAGGCAATGTTCATATCCCTTTTCTCAATTGGAGCTCCTTCCTCCATCGACCTCGGTGTGGTGTTAGAGATCATCAAAGCCAACCCTTTAAGTCATTCAGGGATGGAACAATAGGCAAACCTGGGTAGGGAAGTACCGAATGCAACGATCGACCCAATACAACATTAATATGATCGTTGTGACACTCCACCTCCTTGCCTTTAACCATAACCGACTTCATCGGTCGAAACTCACTAGCCTTCTTCTTATTCTTTAGGACCAACTCTCCATAGGCTAAGTATAATTCCCGAACCCAGGAAGGAATGTAAGGACCCCGTGGCCTAGTGAACTGCTCCAACTCATCATATCTGAGTGTGTTAAGCACCTCAGCGTGCTTGCCTTCTAAACCCTCCATAGATAGTAACATTTTCTTATAGAATGGTTCGTAAGCCATCGCTTTTTAATCTATTCAGAAATCTGGGTAGAGGTGGAGCTACGGGGAGTGCATGGGCCACTGGAGGTAGTGTTAGAGTTGGCACTAATTCAGTAGTCGGGGGAGTGGCAGTTGGAAGGGTTCCGATCGATGTGAGCTGAGCTCTAGCCTTGAGTTCATCCCTTTGATTCATCAAAGGTTGCTCATCCTCCGACTCAGAAAAAGCAGGTTCAACATCTATACCCTTCCTAGCTATGTGATTTTTTCATTTGCCTTTATCTCCTAGTTGGAGGTCATCCGTTTTTCTCTTTGGAAGGTTTGATCCTCCTTCTTTAATCGTAATGCCTTTAGCCTTTTTATGTGGTTTCTCGGTTAAATTGGTGTGTACCATATCTGCAAAAGATTGGGAAATTATAAGAGAACAACTTAACTTTAGGCACAATGACTCTTTCTGCAGATGGACTCGCCGATCAAGTCGGTGAGTCGCCGAACTAAATCGGACTCGCCGATGGGTTGGTTAAACAATTAAGGCAACTCGGCGATAAGGGATTCCTTTCAGTGCATCGCCGGCTACTTTCGGCGAGCAAGGGTTTGTCCGCCCAAAGTTACAGTTCATCAGGGTCTTTATGGTAGCATATAGAGGGTTGTCAAGAGTACTTTCGGTGACTCGCCGAGTGCGCTCGGTGAAGCATGGCTTCTCGCCGAAAGTAACAGTTTCATCCAATTTGAGTTGATACTAAGGGCGAGATGGACACCTTAGGCGAACCGCCGAATGATTCTGCGAGCTCGACCTATCTCGACGAATGGACGTGCCCATTTTCGATCCATCTTCTCGAATTCAATCCCGCAAACCCCGAACATAAAATCAAAGCACACAATAACCAAATTTGAACAAGACCCATACTACCCATCACCCCGGAATACTAAGATTTCTTCCGGGCTTGCCGCATTTGGCCATTTGACGATATGTACTCTTAAGAGCGGTGTCACCCTCTCTATCATTGAACAAATTTTTGACATTTAGCACCAACATGGTCTACTCAAATTTCACCCAGACAATCAAAATAACATGCAAGCACAACCCAACGCGACTTCATTCAATTACCATCACAATATATACGGGCATCTGACGATCAAAACATTACGGACATGATTTTCAAATTGAAATAGACATTCTAATCATAGTAGAGAGGCCCAACACACATCACTACGAGACAATTATTGGAAATGAGTACAAAACTTCCAAATGTAAATTTGGGAAAAGGAAACTAACCTTCAATGTCAATTAAATTCGATTTGAAAAGCTAGGCGGCAAAGTATTCCAATTTCGAGCACAAGTCCCAAACTAAAATTCTAGAGTAATGTTATATTGAAGAATATTCTACCTTAGTGAGAGTTTAGGAGATTTGTAAGCGAGGGAAAGTGAAAGATTTCAAATTTTTGGACCTTTGGCCACTATAAACCATTCAGTTCGCTCTAGTTCGGCGATGTTAGTTGCGATCGCCGATCCACTCGGCGTATCGCCAACGTGATCCCTTGTCCCGCCGATTGTTACAGACTTATCAATTTCTTGGGATCAAGATGGCGATCTAATTCAAAATTGCTAACCTGTTCAGCAGTCCGCCGACTGACCATTTTCTAGCCAATCTGTATTTTTCTCCACTTTCCTCATTCAAACCTGCACCACTAACACACCATTATTTGTAAAAGTAAATTTAAGCATTTAAAACCTTGGGTTGCCTCCCAAGAAGTACCTTATTTAACATCGTGGCTTGAAGCAAGTCCTTACTCACTCCCCATTGGTTGGATTGGCCCTAGTGTTGCTAGGTAACCGAACAGTTAGTTTGAGTGAAGAGGAGGCACCGCATAATTCAGGAGTGTCCTGATCAGCTGGATCGATCTGGAATGAGAGCCAACCATTTGATTCAACACTTCAATACTCTCCTTCATTTCTTCCAACATTTGATCTTGTTCGGTGATCTTTTGGAGAATGATTTAGAGTGTGTTCTCGACACAGTTGTTCTCCCTGCATCGAGACTGCTTCCTCTCGTGAGGAGGTATGTATATCCCTTGACTCTTGCACTAGTTTTCCACCTCTTTTATTTTGGTGGCTAACTCGTGCAACTGATTTATTAGTGCGGGTACTGTGAAGTCCTCCTCGACTTCATGCATCATCTCAGCCGAGTTTCCAATATTTCTCTCAGCCATGCCCAGGGAACCTGCCAACACCAACAACTTAAAGAAAAACTAAACTAAAAATAAGGTTAGTAAATTACAACTGATAAGAACTAAAATTCTACTAATACAAAAATTCTCAAGTGACACCACTCCCCGGCAACGGCGCCATTTTGATGTTCATTACGTAATCAACGACACAACTTCCAGTATGAGTGTGTACGATCATGTAATAGTATAGTAACCCAACCAAGGGTTGGGGTCGAGTCCTAAGGGAGCAGTTTTGAAAATTAATAAAAAATAAAAATTTAGTTCTAACTATATCCTAATCACCGACATAAAAGTGGCAGAGCAGTACAGACAATTACTGGATCAGCTCGGTGTTACCATTTCAGAATCAAAATTGATTATATCTTAAAAAGGTACCATCAAGTTTGCTAAAAGGTATTGGACGAAAGATATGCAAATTGATCTTTCTCCAAAATCTCTTAGAGCGTTGTTGTCTTGTAGGACAGTCGTAGCTAAAGACATTAACGATGAAAAATATTGTAAATCAAAGAGGGGGACACAAAAGTGTCAAATAACAATGGGGGTTTTGTCAAGAGTAAGCAAAAAACAACAACTATAACAAGAAAATCAAGTATGGGGAAGAGTTCTTGGGGTGTGACTGCAATACAAGTTGAGATAAATAGTTGGGTACATGCTTTCAATAGGAAATTTGCAAGATAATAGTAACTAGGCTAAGCTTTAGATGGAAATAGGTTCCTTTTCGGGCAACTTACCTCGTTTCAAATGTGTTCCTCTCGGACACCCATTTGCCGCATGAAGGCCAGCCTACGCCTTACCCCACTCACTCTCTCGAGCTAAGTGTTAGGATATGGGACTAGGGCTCACCCTCTCGGGCTGAACCTCATGTCGACCCACTCCTTAGGCCATCAGTCTAGTGGTCTTGGTTTCGCGACCTCCCTCTCGGGCATACCGAAAACACATGGGTGGCTTTGTATTTGCAACTACAAACCCATTAAATTAAACCATAATCACTAGGTGAATTCACCATTAAAATACATCTAACCTATCAGTAAGCAAGACCCAACAATAGTATCAACACATATTTACTAAATCACACCCCAAGAATGGATGTTTTTAGCCACACATCAAGAGATAGAAATTTATACCTAAATGAGCTTGCATTCAAATGGGTATGAATATTTAAGTCTTGTTACAGGCCATGAATGAAGAATCCAAGAGACCCAAGTCCAAATCCTTGGAGATGAAACCCTTTTTTGCTTCAAGATTTCAAAACCCTCTTCAAACTCTAAGTAAAATAAAAAGTACTAAAATTATATTGTTCTATATTGAAAATATGATACTAAAGTTTGATACTTAGAATGTTCTCTCAACGAGTATTTATAGTTTTCAAAAATCTGTGATGCGGTAGATCATTCGGCGACATTAGTCGGAATCGCTGATCAACTCGGCGATTCACCTTTGGTGTAGTTGATCGCCATCTTGCACCATCCTTCGGCATCGTCGAGCTCTGGGTCATTGGGCGAGATTGTACTTCTTCGCAAAACTTCTCGATGATACGCCGACTGCTCTTTTTTTCCACCCACTTGATCTTTTCTTTATGGGCTCAACACACTGGAACAAAAGGCAAAGTGAGACCATTCAGCGATTCGTCAAGTGGACTCGGCGATCCTCAGGCCTTCATTTTCTTGTTCTTTTCAGCCTTTTCGTTCCTTTTTGTGAAGTAGTGTCCATGCTTTCCTTCAAACGTCTAATAACTGAAACTTAAGGGTTTTCATCAGATATTAAGATAAAATAAGCATTTGAGGACACAATTTCTATTAAAATATAGCCCTAAATGAGTCCAATTTGTGGACTCATCACTTTGCATATTCTAACAATTGGTATCAAAGTTGCTCTTATACGATATGTTAGAATATGCTTAGCAGCAAACATTATTTAAGATCATGAACATACATAATATCATAATAATGTAAACTAAATAAATTGTAAAACTCTAACCTTTTGATGTTTTAACATAACTCATTCAATTACACAGACTCCAAGATTGCAGGCTTCTACTAATTTCTAGCTAACTTTCTCAATCATGTCTTGTGGGGGCAAGAATATTTTTTCAGAAAAAAAAGAGTTTATATCCTTTCCTTGAGAGCCACATCCCATATTTATACCTTTCAATATAGGGGAAAAGTTTGGAAGATGAAACATTTTCAGTCATTAAATACTATTAAGGGTATTCAATAGCCATTAGATACCGTTAAATACATTTAACAACCATAATCAAAAGTTATTAACAACCATTAAATACCTTTAAGCGTATTCAACAACCATTAAACACCATTAAGGGTATTAAAAAGTTAAACATCATTAATAGTCATTAACAATCATTAAACACCATTAAGGATATTGAGTAGCTATTCATTAGTAGTCATTAACAACAATATTTGTTTATTTCATCTTTTAAGGAAATAAAAAGATGCAATATTTTCCTCTTTCTTATTTTATGGAAATAAAAAGTTGTTTTCCTATTTTAAAAACCAATATACGATTTAAAGGTCAAATATGATTTATTCCTAGAATAAATTTTTTTCTAACAGTCCTTTTCTTTTTCGAACTCGATCAATCAATTAAACATAATAGGAATCACAAATTTATTAATAAAGGCTTTCAATTATAATATTTAGTTTGAGAAATTATGAATTAAACATATCATAATAAATCACAGATTTTACCACAAAAAATCTGTAATTGTACTCCTCAATTTAATGCCAAATTTTACTATTACAACTTATTTAACTCCCATGTTAAAATTACCGACACCAATCAATTAAATCAATCTTAAAAAAAATTAATTCATTGATTAATTTAATCTTTTATCTCTATGTTTAAATTAATTCACATGACGGAATTATATATATAATCCACTTGCAAAAAATTTAGGTGACAACTTATAAGCATCTATAAAGGGGTGTCTTCTTTCTAATATGTGAGATATCGTTCTACTAATTAATATTTTCATGAATGTAATTTGTAAATATCCAATCCATTAGGAATATTTTGACTCATCATAGAGTGTCACCTTTTAATAGATTAAAAAAAAAAAAAAACTACACAGATTATAATTAATATATCAAGATCAAGAGTATAAGTACATGTAATGGACAAGGGATATATTTTATTCAAATTCAGAACCTAAGCAAATATCTTAATTCGATCCGTTAAATACACACAAAATGTGTTAACACAAGAAGTTGAAATTTTACCATTTCCATAATTAAGATCGAATTATATTTAATCTTGTGCTACAATCATCAAGATGTTTATCCAACTTCATCTTTGATTGTGAACGTTTAAATTATAACTTATAAAAACTGACAATTATAGTCTTCATTGTATGATTTAAACAACTCCATACAGAAAAATCATTTCCTATATAAGTAACGGAAACACACCTAAACACAATGATCTATTCAAATAAATACATTATTTTAATAATTAATATAAAATGTAAAGTTTTTACAAAGGATTAAAATCAATGCAATTACTCAATCATATGGTTAATAGTATATCCCATCATCCTCCACGCGGTCATTGATCTAAGTTCTTTAGGGATCAACTGGAGCTTTCTTATTGACTTACGCCTCACCATCAATATAGCCTATAAATAGTTTACATTAGTCGTTTTTAAAGGTATTCTAGATCCTAGCAATAATAAACTAAGATACTATTTTCTTGAATTTCAAGCTTACCTTATTTTACTTAATCTCTTATTTAATATACCCACACTGTGACATATCAGAGTTCCTGGAGACACCCACATGGACATCTTGGATCTCAAATCTATATTTCTTACCCTTTATTCATTTTATTTACTTTGTTTACTAATCAATCGATATTCTAATTTCTATTTCACTGTAAGAATTAATGAAAATTGAGGAAATATGAAGTGTTCTCACATGCTTTGGTGAAAAATATTTCTTTCTCATTTGTCGTGAGAAGAGAAGTTCAATTATTTCAAAAATGGAAAATGCTCAAATATGGCATCGAACTTTGAGAAAAGACTCATTTATGCAATCCGTTAAAAGTTTGATTCATCTATGCCATTGACGTCTGAGAAAATGCTCATCTATGCTATTATTTTTAACCCCAATTTTACGGATCCAGTTTTAAATAACTTTTAACACTTTTTAATTGGGGTTTTGATCGAATGTACTTTTTTTTCTTTTTCTTCCTCAAGAACACAAAGAACATATGAAGAACATAAAGAACTCCCAAATTTCCAACTTCTTCAATTTTTCACGAAATCACCTCAAATTTCAGGAGTAGCTTTCCTCCGAGCTAGAAACTTAAACTAAATATGATTTGAGCTCGAACTCAACCTAACTCAACAAGATCCAGTTGAACTTTTTTCAAAGTTTCCAAATTGCATTAATTGTTGAATTTTCT
>JAJOOS010007742.1:0-29542 GCA_029582725.1 Solanum chiquidenum
GAATAGTTGTTCTCCAAATTTGGAGAACAACTATTCACCTCTCTATTTCACTTTCTGATTATTTTAGTATTATTTTTATTGTATAATTTAGTCTTTATTATTTGTAATTAATTTTCTAATATAATATAACATCTAAAAACATATTATTGACAAGTTACTATTTTTATCCGAATTAATAATTTTCTATTTTATTTGTTAAAAAATCGTCACTTTAAATATGTAATTTCAAATTATTTTAATATTATTTATATTATATGAGACTATTAATTAAGTCTTTAATAGTTGAATTATTTTCCAAGTAATATAACATCTAAAAAAACATACTATTGATAAGTATACTATTTTCATCCCGAATTAATAATTTTTCTAATTTTATTTTAAAAAAAATTGTCACTTTAAATATTTAATTTAAAATTATAATTATTTTTCACTATGAGGAAAACTCAAAATCTATATGATAATTCAAACAATCTACTTTTATGTTATAGTGATAAATTATTAAACTACACTTTTTAATGAGCATGAAAATACTTTTTGCAATAGTTCAAAATGGAATAGGGGAAGTAAATTAGTACACGAAACAATTGGATACAAGATGAAATTGTTAATTTAAATAATTTTTAGCTACACATAAAAAAATACGGACAAAAAATTACTCATTTTGAACTCCGTAATGCATTAATAGAGCATTATGGGAGCAACGTAATAGTCTTGAAAGTCGATTATTTATGTAAAATTTAAAATTGAATTTTACGATAATGCATTATTTATTATGTAATTGTATTTCATCAATGATTTCACTTTTATTTGAATTGTTTGTTAGTATGTATTATACATAATATTTGTATTTAGAAATTTAGAATAAAATATAATTTTATATTTAATGAAAATTTTGAAAAGAATAAAATTTATATTACACGAAGATTATATAGATTATAGGGTAATTATTTGCAAAAAGAAGAATGATTTATATTATAAAATTAAAAAATAAAAATAAAATAGAAATAATAATATAATATTGAGGAGAGAGAAATAGAGAATTGAGTTGGAGTTGGTTGTCTGAAAAAATAGAGAACTCTATATTTGGAGAGTAAAATAGAGGATAGGGTTGGAGATGCCCTAAGGTCCAATACAAATTCTTTATGTATTTACTTTATGTGTCGTTTAAAATTCTATTATATTTGATTTCACGTTTTCTCACAACAACAATAATCAGTATAAATTTCAAAGCTGTTTTTTATCCATTAGTGAGTTATACAAAATTAATTCTGTGAGACACACTTTTAGCTGATTTTAGAGGATGTAAATAAGTTGCTAACAAGCTATAAACCTCACATTAACTTTTAAAGGATTCCACTCAATACAAGTAGAATTAAAGCATTTGATGATATCATAGGTGCTATCTGGTGTTCTGTTTTCTGTTAATATAGTATAATCCAACTCTGTGAATAGTGGTCATGAGTCTTAAGAAGGTGCTCAAAGTTCATTTACTTGATGACTGAAGTAATAGGGACGATAATCGTATATGTTGTGACTTTTTAGTCAATACAAGTTGCAGCAAGACGATTTACCTTTTTATGCAAAGGTCAAAGCATACAAATTGTGTATAAACTAGAGATGGTTTATTTCATCATATGAGACCTTTTTTACCTACACTAAAACCCAAAAATAATCTAGTTTTGTCTTAGAGTTCTGCTCATTTTGTTTTCAAGAACAGATACTGTACAATAGATTCTCCGCATTTCATGGTGTCTTGTTGGGGTAGATTCCACGGATTTTTGAAATTCTCCATATGTATGTTGTTGCGTAGAGTATTGAAATATGCAGCAAGCGAAAGAAGTTTGGAGTTGTTTGTGCAGGGGGCCTTTAGAGTCATGTCCTTATGGAGAAGATAGACTTATTACCTGCAATATTTAGAAAATATGAATTCCCATTCTTTGTAGATCATAATGCGCACCCCTTCACTTTTCTGATAATAGTTGTTGTTATAAAGTAAAAGTAAACTATTTGCCATAATAACCAATCTATGTGCTTTCTAATGTTCATCTTCGACATAATTCATTACTCACTTACCATTTACATGCAGGTTACATCCACGTCCAGAAAGTGATGTTGAATATTTGCATGGTATTCTTGAATCAATTGCTCGCATTGAGGTAGTTTGGTGGCATGTTCCTCCTAATCTAACTAACATCTTGCTTGTTTTTAGTACTTGCTAATACTGACATTATGAAATTTAGGCAAAGGGATACAAGTTGCTGAAGGATCTAGGGGCCACCCCTGTTGAAGAAGTGATCACTTCTGGAGGAGGTTCTAAAAACCAAAAATGGATAAAGATACGGGAGAGGGTACTCGGTTTGCCTGTGTGCAAGGCAGACCAGACTGAAGCTGCCTATGGAGCTGCATTATTGGCAATGAAGGGTGCTTGTGAAAATGCAGTATCTGATTAGAAAAGTATAATGTTACTGGTGTTAGAGCTTATCTAGTAATGATTATGCTATACATTTATGCAATATTCCAATTTAGTAATGTCTGCAAGGAGCTTCTCAACGCAAATTGTCTATTTGAAGGAAATTTCCAAAACAAGTAGTATCAATTTATTGTGTTGTGTGCATGTGTGTAAGGGGGTAGGGGAGGAATAGTGAATGTGAAATTCTTGCAAACTTTCTTTTTCACTCTCCCTAACCAAAAAATAGTAGAAATGAAATATGCTAAAAAAATAGGCGAAATGGTCTGGTGGACCCTTATATTTGTATATGTTTGTATTTTGGACCCTTCTACTTACTCTTTTGTCATCTGGACCCCTGAACCCATCCAAACACAACATTTTAAACCCACTTTTTGATGTGGCATCCTATGTGGAAAGAATCCACAAGGAGCGTGTGAAACACACAAAACAAGAGCGTGAGACACCTTCAAAAGGCAATAACGGTCAGATTTTGACCTTTAAAGACAATCTCTTCTTCCTTATTTTCACTCAACGCCATTGTTGGACAAATTTGAGCTTTTTTTCTCCTCTTTTTCTCGATCTTGTCTCTTCAAATTTTTTCTCTTTTATTTTTTCCTTCGATTTACTCATCTCTTTTTTTTTTGTGTGATTCTATTGTATTTTTGTTGGTTTGATTTTGTTGGTCTTCATGACGACGGTTCGATGTTGCTACTTCGGAATATATGTTGAACTAAAGACATCAAGAACACCAACTAACCCTGTAAGAATGTTTTGGGGTTGCCAAAAATATTCATCTGGTAATGGGTGTGGATTCTTCTGATGGAATGATGCAAATGATTCAACATGCCAAGAACAATACAACATCAAGAATCCATCAGCGAGTTCAGGGCAAGGAAGACAAGCAAGACATAGAAGACAAGGAAGGCAGGGAAGACAAGGAAGACAAGGATCAAACACTAGTATTGATATCACTGTTATTGTGATTGTTATTATTTATTTTGTAGTTGTTATTTTTAAGATATATTGATTTGTACTAGCTGTTATTTGATAATGAAATGGAATAACAAAGACATTGGCCTCAATAGTTGACTGCATTTACTTCAGAAATGTGAATAACAACTTCATTAAAACACAAATTCATACAGAAAAATAAAGTCTTCCCAATAGCAACTTAACACAAATTCATATACAAAAATAGTCTTCCTAATAGCAGAACCAAAACAATTGGGATCAAGTCATTAATCAAAATAAAGTTAGTTGGGATCAAGCCATTAAGCTAAACAAAGTGAAATCTAATGTGTGCCTTGAGTGCTTGGTGTGGCATGAGTGTCTGTTGTGCCTTGAGTGCTTCTGTAACTCTCCTCTCGTAGCTGCCTTTGAGTAACTACAACTCTTCCCTTCCACCTTAGTCCATTGGGTTTGTAACCAAGATCAACATTGGTAGGAGTTGAACTTGACAATGTAGCACTATGTAACACCATATCAGTATTTCCAGACTGAGAGAACAACAAAAATCTTCACTTAAAGATGAACTAATATCAACTAACGCACTTAAATGTGTTTAAAAAATAAAATGCATACCCTCTCAGTTACACTGCCACCTGATCCAAATAAGAGACCATAACCAACTGTCTTTGCTTTTTTTTTTTGTCTTGGTCTCTTATATCCAAGAGTTGCACCACCTCTCAAAGTTGTGCTAGTCTTTCTTTTTTGGTCAGCTGCACTAGAAGTTGATTGTTGAGTACTTAAAGGAGTTGTTGTAGGTCTCACACCACTTGATAAAGCATTTGTAGGACTTCCACAAAATGTTGAGGTAGTTGCAGGCCTCACATCACTTGATGCAACACTTGGACCTGCATTTACACTTGATTGACTTCCAATTGCAGCATTTATAAAATCTTAAGTTGCAGCATTTGTTCTAGTAGTTGCAGCACTTGTTCCAACAGTTGCATCATTTGTTCTAGCAGTTGCAGCACTTGTTCCACCATTTGAAGTTCCATCATTTTTCTACAAACATGTATTAAAGTAAAAAAAGCACTAAAAGAGAAAAATGCAGTAACAGAGAGACATTAAAGCACAACTTACCAGAGTTGGACATCCTTTCTTATTATGTCCAAAAGTCTTACACACAGAACATTTCATTTTTCTTCCCTTCCTTGTAGTCTTTCCAAACTTCTTCTTAACAGGATCATCACTATCTTTTCTCCTGTTTTTCCTGGTCTTCCTGGCATGGCAGTAATTTCAGGTGGTTCAATGGCTGGTCTTGTACTTTTTGGCCACATTTTCATGTTTGTCATAGGTTGAATAAACCTATTATATGCTTTCAGGTATGTTTCCTTCTTATACCAGTGATCAACAAATGACTCAACAACCCTATCCTTATAATGAATTGTTGTAAGTGCATGACCACAAGGAACTCCCTTTAGTTGCCATGACCTACAACTACACACCTTTTTTTTAGGTCAAAACATGTTTATATGGTAGATCATGAATCTCAAAGTCAAGATCACCATTAAACTTTACCTCACAATTATGTGCAATTTCAGCATTTTTTCTAAGAATATCCATAGCCATTGGTGATACACAAGTAATCCATTTTTCTGAAAATTCTCTCATTTGATTCATTCTTTCTATAACTTTAACTCTTATTTCCTCTAGCATAGTGATTATTGATTTGAACCTAGCACCTAAAATCCAACTGTTGAAAGTCTCACACATGTTGTTCTCAACCACATCACACTTGCTATGTTCTTTAAAAATGCCCTACACCATAATTCTTTGTTATACTTTAACAAATCTTCTACAATGCCTTGTCCTAACTCACTCATGTCATCAAGTTTTACCTGTAAAAGGACCTCAAATGATGCCCTGGCAACCTACCAGGATTTTCTTCTTTCTTCACCCCTCCAGTCTTTCTTTCAGTTTGCCCATATATGCCTAGCACACCATCTAATTTCAGTATTTAGCAATAATTCAATAAGTGCAAGATGAAGACTTTGTCAAGCAAAGACCATTTGACATACAACAATGTTAAATATCAATTACTCCAGAAATTAAAGAATAAATTTAACAAATAACATAGTAATACCTTCTGCATATCAAACATCACCGTTAGTCCTTCACCTTCTGTAAGCTCCAAATCATGTTTGATGCACTTGAGAAACCAAGACCATATGTCCTTGGTTTCTTTATCAACTACTACCCATGCTATAGGGTACATCTCATTATTTCTATCTTTGGAAATGCAAGATAACAGTTCACTTTTACATACACTTTTGACAAATGCACCATCTAAACCAATAATCCCTCTACACCCTTCTTTCCATCCACTTTTTAAGGAACCAAGACAAATATAGATGCTCATAAACACCTCTTTTCCTAAAATTGTGTTCTTGGATGTCCTAATAGATAGAGTAGTTATAGGATTTGTGGTCTTTAATTCCTCAGCATAAGCATACAACCTAGCAAACTCCTCTCTGGAATCTCCCAAATGTTCATCCATAACTCTCAGTTTTGTCTTTCTACAACTTGTCTTACTAACATACAAACCATACTGCTTTTGTATCAAAGACTGAATCTGATGTAGTTTGATGGTAGTATCACTCATAATCCTCTCCTTGTAATGTTTACTAATCCAAATGGGGGTACATAATTTGTTTCTTGTTCTTTTAAAACACTCGTGGACAGGAAAATATGTTTTAACACTGAAGTTTCCAGTGTTACCATCAATACTTCCAAGAATATGCCATGGACAACCCTTTTTCTTACACTTTGCCTTATCCTTTCCTTCTCATTAGGTTTCAACTTAATATTCACACCCTTCTGAATAGAGTAAGTTTGCATGCCTCCCTAAACTCAATATGATTAAAAAAACCATATACAGTTGAAATAAAACCTTTTTAGCAGTTGGATCAAAGTAGATCTTTGTATTTTCCTTCCTAGGTGCTGGATCTACCACTTCATCATTCTCAATAGGATCCCCTTCATCTTCACTAATGTCACTACCAGGATCTGAGCTATCAAAATAAGGGTCATCACCACCCAAATTGCCTTCAAATCTCCCCCTGTTGTCCTTATAAATGTCTTCAAAACCAGCATCTATACCTACAGGATCAGATGGTATCTTATCTAGATTTACTCTATCAGCCTTCTCTTTAACTTGTTCTTGAATGTTAGACCACCTAGCTTGAAGCAACTCCTCATCCAAATCACTCAAATCATCATTATGTTCATCAACATCATAGAGTGAATCAGAATCAGAATTTTCTTCAACTATAGGGGCCTGTTCTTCAAATCTAGGGGTATGTTCTTCAACTTTAGGGGATTGATTTTGGTTTAAATTCCTATTTTCATTTTCATCAAATGGTTGATATGAAGACACATCAGCCCTATCTATTTGTGGGGAAGATGAAAGATTAGCCCAATTTTTGTGTGGGGAGTATGACACATCGACATTATCTTTTTGTGAAGAGGAGGACACATCAACATTAGTGCTAGGCAATACAAGTATCTCCTCAACAACGAAAGGTATACTAATGGGATGTACAACATATACATCAACAAAATCAACACCCTTCAAACCATTAAGCAAGTTTAAAACATCAGAATCAGTATTTATTATGTAATAACTACCCTTCTTGTTGACTCTACATCCAAATGTCTCAACATTTTCAACACCCAATTCTAGTGCTATTTTATGAAACAACATAATATGCAACTCATCTACATCTTTATTAATCTTTTCAAGACTAGTGATTCCATTGACATACCTTACAGTAGGATCAGATACAAAACAACCCCCATAGTGAAATTGAAGTGTCACTATAGTTAAAGCCATTAACTTACCATGCCTGTAAAGTCAAAAGAAAAGCAAGGCGACTATAGTTAAAGTCATTAACTTACCAAGCCTGTAAGTAAAAATAACAAAAAGACCTATTTTTAAGGAGACAAGGTGTCAAGAATCTTATACACCTATGATATGTAACAGTGGACCACTAACACTATCAATACCCAAGACAATTGACGAGAAAAAATTTATTAATTTTAGTCAAAATTGAGATTTACGAATAAATCCTAGAATCTACTCAAATTCACGAAATATGCCATTGAAGTCACTCGAGGTCATACATCCACTACGAAAGCATAATACACTAACATTAGACACAAACCAAAGTAAAATCCCCAAACTATTTCAGAAAATCGAATGACAATCGACCCTAAAATCAAACAGATACGCACGAAGAAAATGAAAAAAATCAGAACTAATACAAAAGGCAAGAACTTACAACGAAAATCGCAGTGGAACTGAGCTTCAATTGAGCAAAATCACAGAGAAATCGTAGAGAGGAGAATGAGAGAAGGGGAAAAGTTGCGATGGTTTTGGAATAGGCGGGGAATACTTACTTCATATGAGTCATACACTATGTGGAATATAATATTCATACATGGATTAAAACTTTTTTCTTTTTGGCCAACGTGTACGAGTTTGTGCAACACGCACCATACCACATCAAAAAGTGGGTTTAAAATGTTGTGTTTGGATGGGTTCAGGGGTCCAAATGACAAAATGATAAGTATAAGGGTCCAGAATACAAACATATACAAGTATAAGGGTCCACCAGACCATTTCGCCAAAAAAATAAAATAAATGCACTTAAAATATGTGAAATTAAATAAAAATGTGTTACAAGCACTACTAATTTACTAGTTTGATAAAAAAAAATACCCCTACTTGGTAATAGTTTGATTAAAAAATGACCCTTTCTTAATAAATATATCATATTTTTTTCAAACACATTCTATTCTGAATAAATAATTGCTTTTCAAGAATCTTATTTTGATTTTTTTCCCTTTTAAAATGACTTTAACTAATGAATAAGTAAGAAAATAATTATTTTTCTTTTTAATCTCATTTTATCAATTAAAATAGAATACGTGTGTACACAATAAAATTCGCGTCCAGAAAATAATAATCAAGAATTGAAAAGTATCGCAACAATTGTGTTTGCTGATTTAAAGTGCGAGTGTTACAATTTCTATGATTTCTCTGAATTCACCTTTTCAAATATAGAATCAAGGGCTTTTGAACTTGATCTTGAATTTGTCTTGAACTTGATCTTGGATTCAAAGGCTTTAAAGCTTATTCTTGATTCTTCGATGAACTTAAACTTTTTCTGTTCTTGACTCTTACTTGATTCAAGGGCTTCGAGCTTGTTCTTGAATCCGATGGTCTTGATCTTGATCGTTATTGAACTTGAATGCTTGAATTCTTTTGTAGTTTATAGAGAAATTTATGACGTTTGTACCACGAGCTTTTCTCTATCTTCTTGTTTAGAATTTTCGGTCCTTTTTTTGAACTGTGAGAAACCCTATTTATAGTTTTAGAATAGAGGAGTTGTGATTGGAAAAGGATTCCCTTCGTCCAATCCGATTTAAGCGACATGACATATGGGCTTTATGGTGCGGATTTGTTATTTTTGACACATGTCATGATCCTATTGACTTCTTATTTGACTTGGCATGCCACTTCATTAGCCATGTTGCACAAAAAATGGCCCCCTAGGATGAGATGAAATTGGGCTTTGCAAACTGGGCTCATCTATTGTAGCCCCAAATCAATTAATTTGGACTTTAATTAAGTCCATATTTATTGGACTTGAATAACTAACCCAATTATATTAATTCATAATATTTATTTGGACTAATATATTCATGAATTTAATATACTTCGAATTATTTTATAAATATATATTTAAATAAATTTTAAATGATTACAAATGCTTCATGCTTCAAGTCTTGTCGAAATATTTTATCTTTTAAAGACTAAGCTTGAAACATTAACTTGATGTTATTATTCTTCTCCGAGACTAACAAGCTGAACACGTATTTCTCATTCCAAAATGGCTAAAAAATGGCAAAACATATTGTCCTTTTTGACGAAACGGAATAACCCAAAAAGATTTGTTGTAGCAAATACTAACATAAAATTAGCAAACTAGTCAAAATCCCTAACATAATTATTAAAAACATCTACATTTTAAAATAATTATTAAAATGTCAATATGTCAATGTTTTATTAAATTAAATGTATTATAATATAATTAATTTCCTTTTCTTTTATTTCTCAAATCAGGCCCACATTGGACTTATTTTGACTCCACTATCCGGTGAAAAAGAAAAAGAACCCCATTACCGACTTTCCTCTCTCTAGATTTTTACCCCAAATCTCTCTTTTCTCTCTAGTGCATTTTTCTCCATTATTCTCTCCTTTCCCTGTTTAAGAAATTCATCTCTTCGAAATTCCTCCAAGACGTGGTTTACTAGCATATGAATGGTGGTCAGAATCTTTTCATGGTAGTGACACTAATGGACTTGAGATCAATTTCAATGGCCCCATTAAAGGTGCCACAAGTTTCCCTCAAGTTATTCTTACTGCAGTTGCTTTCAATAGAACTTTGTAGCATTGGATTGCATCGGCTATTGTAGTTGAGGCAAGGTCTATGTACAATACGAGACTCATTTCAATATGTATGCCAAATTGTATACCAAAATGATCTGTAGTTCTATAAGAACCATATTTGTATTCATTTATTTCTTTCACAACGTAGTTGTATTTTTTTTTAGAATCTTGCATCCTTTCTTAAATTGTATTCATTCCAATATGTATGATATGTGTATTTGTATTCATTATGGTTTCCATGTTTGAGTTTGTATAATGACATTTGTATTTCTTTATTAGTTTGTATTCATTCTAATAGGTATGCCAAATGAAATACAAGTTATTCAAATTCCGTTGACAAACAACTTTGGAGGAAGAATTCTCAACTCGAACTTCGATATAATCGGCGTTCTCCAAAACCGGAACTTTCTTTTTTATTATGTTTTCATCATAATTGTATACCAATAAATTTTGTATTTAATGTACTCACTTTACCATTCAAATTGGTATTGGTATTTTACTTTCATAGTGAAAACTAAAAATTGTATCAGAGTGATCAAAATTTTATTACACGTTGAGAATATAATTAAATAATAAAAGTGTGCTCTCTCTAACAGCTTAAGTTTTTAGATGAGATGATCACACACTTCAACATGGTATCAGAGTAAACAAGATTGAATCTCACTGCCATTTATATTAAAAAGAATTTCCACGTGCTTGACCCATGAAAAAAATCAGGCTCGCGCGTGAGGGGATGTATTGAGAATATAATTAAATAATATAAGTGTGCGTTTTTAGATGAGATGGTCACACACTTCAACATTACATGACTGCCAAATATATTTTTCTTTAATTTATTACAAAAATGTTACTGATTGTATCCCAATATAATCTAATCATTACATATGACTACGAGTTAATAAAGGATACAAGGTTTTGGAAAGATTAGCATACATAGTGAAATAATATAATTTGTTGAGTAATGATACAATATTCTTTAAAAAAAAAACAAATTGACTGTGAAAGAAATGTGATACATTTATACTTAAGAAATACAAGTTCATTTGGTATACCTATTGGAATGACTACGAATTTTAAAAAAATATAATGTTCTTAATAAAAATACAAATACTGAGTAAAAAAAAAAACAGTTGGCAAACAAAAATTAATATGAATATAATTCTGGTATGAATATAATTTTTGCAACCTTCTTCTCTGACTCTTTTTTTATTTTTCTTCGTCTTCTATGTTCCTTTTTCCGATTTTTTCCCCACCAAACTACATTTTGTATTCTGAATCTGATTAAAGAATTACAACAAGCTATCTTTAAGAATTCAACTATACTATGGCCAATTTGTTGGTCATTACAAAAGAGACTTGTTAACCTGAAGATATTTGACAGTGCATGTTATACCAAAACATCTACCTGCTCCTGGAATGACTCTTGATGGTCATAAAATTTCTGCAAAAGAAAAGTTGTATGAATCTATTCCAAGCCTACAAAAAAAACAAAATTTAATTGAACTCACTTCAATAGATATTGAATATTATCAATGGAAATTTAAAAATCGATATTGAAAAATTGATAAACAAGGGGGATGGGTGATCTATCGTTTATTTTGAATTTGTAACTAATGAGAATTTTAAGTGATATGTTTGTTTTTAAAAATATTTTCTCTCCTAAATTTCTCTTTTCTGTTATTAAATAATTGTATTTTTTCAATTAAAAAAAAAAACATAAATCAGATACACAACAAACTAAAATATTGACATTTTTAATAAATATTGAAAGTGTGGCTAAGGGGTCCTATTATATGCTAAAATATTGACATTTTAAAAATTTTCCATGCAACAGACAATCATCATTAAGGTAGAATATATGACCCATTTTAATGCAATTTTGCATTTATTTCAACCGGCCCACCATTTGTTATTTAATAATGGGTCTTTTAATGCAATTTTTCTTTTTATATTAGTCGTCATCTTCAGGTATGTTTAATCCAGTTTGGATATAAATTGTGTATCACCAACAATGCCTTTGCATAATTCCAACATTCTAGCTGAAATATTTACAATTAGAATTAGGACTTTTATGATTCTTATCCAACTAGGAGTCAAAACCCCTGTATTTCACATCTATAAATAGACCTTCTATCTCCATATTGTGAGAACACATTCAGAGACTATTAGAATCCATCTTCATGGTAAAGAGATTCTTGTGCTCGGGTATTTTATTTATTTATTTTATCTATTATTTTATTTTATTCTATTCTCCTTTTTTTTCTTTTTTTCTTCTGTGTCTTTTTTTCCAGAGATCAACATAGGTAATATTTGTATTTTGCAGAGGCAACACAATGGAGAGATTTATCACACAAGAATTTGATCGTGAGGTGTGAAAGGATGTGTTGAACATACTTGCCTTGAGATCACTAACTTCAGGCTTTATAAGATCTCGAATACTACACAAGAATTTTGATCTTGAGGTGTGAAAGGATATGTTGAACATCCCCCCCTTGAGATCAGTAACTTGAGGTTTTATAAGATCCCCAATACTGCACAAGAATTTGACCTTGAGGTGTGAAAGGATGTGTTTAACATCCCCGCCTTGAGATCACTAACTTGAGGCTTTATAAGGTCTCAAATACTATAATAGAACTTGATCTTGAGGTGTGAAAGGATGTGTTGAACATCCCCACCTTGAGATCACTAACTTGAGGCTTTATAAGATCTTGAATACTACATAAGAATTTGATCTTGAGGTGTGAAAGGATGTGTTGAACTCCCCCCCCCCCTTGAGATCAGTAACTTGAGGTTTTATAAGATCCCCAATACTGCACTAGAATTTGACCTTGAGGTGTGAAAGGATGTGTTTAACATCCCCGCCTTGAGATCACTAACTTGAGGCTTTATAAGGTCTCAAATACTACAAAAGAACTTGATCTTGAGGTGTGAAAGGATGTGTTGAACATCCCCACCTTGAGATCACTAACTTGAGGCTTTATAAGATCTTGAATACTACACAAGAATTTGATCTTGAGGTGTGAAAGGATGTGTTGAACATCCCCGCCTTGAGATCACTAACTTGGGGCTTAATAAGATCCCGAATACTACACAAAAATTTGATCTTGAGGTGTGAAAGGATGTGTTGTAAATTCCCACCTTGAGATCATTAACTTGTGGCTTTATAAGATCCTGAATACTATACAAGAATTTGATATTGATGTGTGAAAGGATGTGTTTAATGACCCTGCCTTTGAGATCACTAAATTGAAACTTTATGAGTTCTTGAACGCTCAAATTATTGATTGAATAACGCTATCAAAGATACTTCATCCAATTAGTGTCAATGGTCGTTAATCAGTATATAACCCAACTAAATGAGTTGAGTTTGAATCCCACAGGGAGCGGTATATGTTTAAGATTCAATAATAAAGTGTGAACATGGTCAAATCAATCATATGAATAGACATTATTGAATAGAAACATAATTCAAATCAGGGGTGACACGAATGTCAAATAACAGGGGGATTTTGGTTTTAGATATCAACTACATCAGCAACAAGCAATACGAAACACAGTAATGAGACGGGTTCTTGGGATGCAATTCAATTATAGACTAATATAGACAAATGGGTAATTGAAACTGTTAGGAAATAACTTAATATTAGTGAATAAACTAGACTATAGAGGAGGTAGAATTTTTCTAGAACAATTTACCCGGAATCAAGTCAATTTCTCTCGAACATCGACAAGCATGCAAAATAAGAACAACCTACGCCTTAGTCCATTCACTCTCTCGAGCTGAATGTCTGGAAAAAGGTTTAGGATTCACTCTCTTGAGCTAAACCCATGACAACCCAATACCTACAGACCATCAATCAATAACCTTGGTTTTAAAGCCTCTCTCTCGAGCAAGCCAAAAACACAAAGGTAGAACTGCATTTGCAACTACAATTCTTAAATTAAACCACAATTAATAATTGAAATCACTTCTAAACAACATTTAAACTAACAATTAGCAATACCCATAAGCTAAATCAGCCCATAATCACGTAATCACACCCCAAAATTAGGGTTTTACCTAGACAACATAAAAAGATAAAAATCGTTACCAAATTGAGTTTTCATCAACTGGGTAAGATTAATTTCGTCTCTAAAATAGTCCAAGTCGAAGAATCTCAAAGATCCACTTTCAATTTCTCAAAAGTGAGAAACTTCCATTCTTCAAAGCTAAGGAAAACTTGTCTGTCTACTCAGAATAATTACAATTTTCAACTCAAAAGTTATCTCTAATGAAAATATGATTCAAAAAATACTAAACTAAATGTTCAAAAATGTATTTATAGTCGCCAAAAATATGTTGTGAAGAACCATTCGGCGCAGTAAGTCGGGCTCGCCAATCAGCTCAGTGATCCGCCCTGTGGTCAATGTCCTCACCGTTCTGCCTTGGACTTCAGCTTCCTAATGTTTTGTAACTTTGGGTGATCCAACACTGCATCGCGGAACCACTCGATGGTCCACCGATTGCTCCTTTCTCTCACCAACTTGATTTTCTCCTTCAGGGCTTGGCACACTGGAACTTTAGGCGGTCAAGGAGCCCTTTGGCGACTCACCAAGTAGACTTTGCGATCACCATGCTTCCTTTTCTTCATTCTTTCAGCTTGCTTCATTCCTTTTTGCAAATTAGTGTCTTTGTATTGTTCCTCAATCCATATACCTAGAAATCAAGGGTTTTACATCAATTATTGGCACAAAACAAGCATTTGAGGACACTAAATCAGTATAAATAAACCCCCAAATGAGTCCAAATCTCCCGACTCATCACTTATTCTCCCCTTCTTGGCTATATTTTTATTTTATTTTAAGTTTTACCTTCTTTAGTGCATCATTATAAACATAAACTAACACTTTTTTTGTTTTTTTTTGCAGTTTGAACAATGGTTTTCTTCAAGGATTACACTTGACCATCTTCTAAACTCAAATATCTCATAATTGGAACGAAGGGTAGCGCCGTGGAGACCAATTTTCTGGTCCAAAATCCTTTAGTTGGCCGTTATATTATCCATGACCGTAATTGAGGAACACACTTCATATGAAAAATTGGACCTCTGAATATGATCACAAATCTAACAATGCTTCTAAAGTGTGGTATCTTGAGAAACCAAATCCTCAAGGTACAAATATCGCAGGCACTCTTTTAAATTTAGGTCATCGCAAGATTCAAGAGGAGTTGCGTTGGGGAGACAACATTGTGATTGAAGGTGAATATCATTGCATTTTGGGATACTGGAGTGGAAAAAAGAAGTCCTAAGCAAAAATGGGCAAAGTTTAAACAGCGCTAATATTTGTGACGGTGTATTTTCTTCTCTTTTTACTTATGATCGGAACTCCAGTATTATACAAGCCTTTTGTGAAGGTTGTTGTCCCCAGACAAATACATTACTTACATCTACTGGAGAAACGTCCATATATCTTCGGGATTTGCATACTCTTGGTGGATTGCCAATTAGCGGAGTCCCTTATGAAGAAGTGGTACCTAATACCATAGAACTTACGGGTTTTGATGACAAGAGGGAAAAGTTTCTTCATCGAACTTGTGAGTATATTCTTGTTACCTTCATCATCTTAAGAGGAAAATGATAGTAATGTAGGCGTCTTCTTTAGTGAATGGATACAATTTTGGTGCAAGAAGGGAACTAGATAAGAGATAGCTCCCCTAAGAAAAGAGAAGAAATCTCGATGCTTTTCATCTACACATAAACCAACGGGTGAAATACCAATCGAGATAAATACATGATCAAGTGCTCAAGAGATGGTATTTTCTAAGCTTAGAGCGCAACACCAAAAATATGAGACTTATCTTACGACATTTTTGTCATGTTGGTTATGTGATTTTGTATTTCCATCTGAAGAAGGGAATTTCATTCGGACTGAAACTTTCAAGATAACAAGCTTGATGGCGAACGGTCAAAGAGTTAACCTTGCGGTCCCGGTCTTAGCGAGCATCTATCATGACTTGAATAAAATTTCAAAATCTTCAAAGTTAGACCATATAAAAGTTTGTTTTCCCATTCACTATGTTTATGATTGGCTTACTTACTATCTCAAGACACACTATCTTCTTACTAATGGGCCTTCTTTCCCACGAATGGTGGTATATTCCAGGGAAGGTGCTGTAAAATATTTTGACCAAGACTAGGCAAGAAAGCGCGTTTATCGAGGAAAAGTATTGTATGGAATGCAACCATGCTTAGTAGGCCTCACCCAACCTATTATGTCTGATGATAACAAAACGTCAGAGTTAGAGTCAGCTTATTTTATGAGCTTTTGTTTCAATTATCTTCCATTGAGGGGGGGAGGCTCCTTCGTCATTGAGCCATATAGTCCACATCGATTTAGTCACCAATTTGGTTTCCATCAAGATATTCCTGGCTATTTAGAAAATGATATTTGTGATGAGTCGCTCGCTGAGGGTCTAAGATATTGGCGCATTTTCAATCATGTGCTACTATGTATTAGGTGACATTTCCCTTTGTGATAACTTCCGCAAAAAAAGTTTTACACCTTCCGATATCCATCTTGATGGGAGAGATCTCATGAAAAGTTTATTGAGGATAATTTAGAAGTTTTGGTGGAGAAATCTGGGCCAAACCATGTTACCCTTTAAGAGGATAAAAGTCAAGATATCGAGAAAACACTTTCAAAGGTCAAGACACCACTTGCTCCCCAACATCAAAGTAAGAAGCTTAACTTCTCTAAGGCATCTAAGAAGGAAGTGGTTCATACTTCCACTGATAAGAGAAATGTCCCCAAATTCTTTTCTTTAGTAAAAGAGCCTTCTAAGAGACAAGTAAAAACAACAATGATCGATGTTGGAAGAGGCAAAGGGACGAATCAACCGAGGCTGAAGTTGTTGATTAAGAAGTCGTAGAAGTCCAAAGCATTGGTAGTCCTTCAAGAACGTTAACAATCCAAACTGAAAAGGTTTTCTCTCATTTTTTAATCTCGAATCTCTTATCTTTGAGTTATGAATACATGAATTTGCTAACCCTTTTAATCGTAGGTCAATACTATTGTGCATCTAATGGGATCGCAACGTGAAAGTCCACAAGTTAGTGATGAGTCTACTGCAATATCACGACTTAACACAAAATCAACTTCAAATACCGAGCAAGAACAAAAGACATCGTCTACTTCGTGTAACCAAACTTTAAAAAGGTTGACTCCTAATTCAAATTAGTTTTCTCGAGTTCTTCCAAAGCTGAATGGAGCTACAAGATATGTTCCTTCAAGTCATCAACATTAGGAACACACAAATACCCTTGATATCTAATCACGCCATCTCCCTCTTGGGAGAAATTCTGAACATATTTCTTAAGCACCATTTCTTTTAACTCAACAAAAATTGGGTCAAGACCTTGCTTGGCTTTCACATCTGCCACAAAAGACTATTCGGAACCATTATGAACCATGACACCACCCTTGGTAGAGTCAACTAGCCGAATACCCAATCGGGGCAATCTATGAACATCTCAAACTAACTCTTCTATCATCTTTAATATGAGCAACACTACCCATAGACAACCGACTAAGAGCATCCTCCACCATATTCCCCTTATCGGGGTGATAGAGAACACTCATGTCATAAACCTTCAATAACTCAAGTCACCTTCTTTGGCGAAGATTCAAATCTTTCTGATTAAACGCATATTGCAAACTCTTGTGGTTGATAAACACATCTACATGAACACCATACAAATAGTGCCTCCAAATCTTTAAGTCAAAAACCACCTCCGCTAATTCAAGGTCATGGGTAGGATAATTCTTCTCATGAATCTTAAGTTGCCTTGAAGTATAGGCAATGACTTTCTTATTTTGCAGAAGCACACATCCTATCCCAATTCTAGAGGCATCACAATAAACTACAAAACCATTCGTACCTTCTGGTAAAATCAACACCGGAGCGAAAGTAAGTCTATCCTTAGACTCTTAAAGACTCTTCTCACATGCTTTAGACCATACAAACTTAACTTTATTTTGAGTTTATGTTGTTAATGGAGAGGCAATGAAAGAAAACCCCTTAACAAACCTTCTATAGTAACCGGCCAAACCCAAAAAACTTCTAATATCCAAAGGAGATAGAGGTTTATGCCAACTCTTGACTGCATCCATCTTCTTAGGATCTACTTCAATACCTTTACTTGAAACATTATGACCTAGAAAAGCCACAGACCTTAGCCAAAATTCACTAAACTTTGCAAAGAGTTGTTGGTCCTTAAGAATTTGCAACAAAATCCTCAGATGATCAATGTGCTCATCCTCACTCCTTGAGTAAATCAATATATCATCAATGAACACAATCACAAACATGTCAAGATATTGTTTAAATACCATATTCATCAAATCCATAAATGACGTCGGAGCATTGGTCAATCCAAACGACATTAGCAAAAACTCACAATGACCGTATTGTGTTCGGAAAGCTGTCTTTGGAATATCATCTTCTTTCACCCTTAATTGGTGATAACCCGACTTAATATCAATCTTAGAGAAGTAACTTGCTCCTTGAAGTTGGTCAAACAAATCATCTATCCTTGGAAGAAGATACTTATTCTTAATGGTCACCTTGTTCAACTGTCGATAGTCTATACACATTCAAAGAGACCCATCTTTCTTTCTAATGAACAAAACTGGAGCACCCTATGGAGAGATACTCGGCCGGATGAAACCCCTATCCAATAAATCCTTCCATTCTTCTTTCAACTCTTTTAGTTCTGCCAGAGCCATTCTGTAAGGAGGAATAAAAATAGGTTGCGTATCTGGGTGAAGGTCACTATCGAAGTTTATTTTCCTTTCGGGAGGAATACTGGGTAAGTCGTATGAGAACACTTTCGGAAACTCATTCACAACAGGGATCGACTCAAGAGTAGGGGTTTCAGAATCTATATCCCTCACCCTAACTAGATGGTACAAACAACCCTTAGAAATCATCTTTCTAGCTTTAAGATAGGAAACAAACTGACCCTTAGGCATAGAATTCCCCTCTTCCACTCTAGGATAGGCTCATTTGGGAACTAAAACTTGACTACACGAGTTCTACAATCAATAGAAGCATAACAAGAGTGCATCCAATCCATACCAAGGATAAAATCAAAATCTAGCATATCAAGCTCTACCAAGTCAACAAAAGTAACTCTATGGGACAAATAAATGAGACACTTTCTATAGATCCTCTTAGCCACAATAGAATCACCAACAAGAGTAGAGACAAAAAGGTTCTAACAACTCATCCGGAAGAACATCAAATCTCATAGTTGATTTTCAAGAGACATGGTTGATTTTCTAAAGTTTGCTTCTACAATGTCCAACACATGTTGTTCCGGACAATTTTCTATTGCAATACTTTTATTACAACCTTAATTCAGTCAACAAGGACTTGGTTGATCAACTTATTCAAGGTAGGCTGATTCAACAACCGTTCGATGTGGCAATATTATTGTTAGATGATATGACAAAAGTGAACCGGGCTTGACACACTAGAGAGGATCAAGTATCTTCTCAACAATGAGGCACAAGCAAGGAACAAATAGAAAAGTACCATGAGTGCAATGAAAACATGGCTAAAATGATGATCCAACTTGATTCGATATACAAACATGTCATAAGGAGTGGATGAAAAACAGTATATGCAATTGGAACAAGCAGTGAGCAATGCTCAAAAGATGTCAAAGTTTGAGGCATTGTACAACGAAGAGGTGAATTACATGAGAAATCGATTGGGGGTTCTCATCCTAACTACCCAAGATCGGGTGGGAATTAAGATTGAAACATGGATCGAGATAATGCTTGGAGATATTGGCGAGGTCAAGGTGGCAATTGAAGAGAAAGAAAAGCTGAAAATGATAGGTATGTACCAAAAGAACCAGCTGGAGTAGAGGGAAATCAAACCAAGGATATGCTAACAACTATTTTCAACAAGATTGAAGGGTCCAAAAAAGTGTTGAAAGATTTGAAAAATGAGTTCTCCAGTTTGACTCAAACAGTTACTTCTCATTTCATATCAATCAAGCAGCTACAAACTCAAATGTGTCAGATCTCTACCTATCTAACTGCAAGGGAAAAGGAAAAGTTTCCTAGTGACACCATCCCGAATCCCAGAAAGATGTTGATGAGTAAGAAATGTATCATGCCATGACGTCAAATAAAGTGTTTCTTGGGAGGAAACTCAAGTTTATTTTATTATTTTCAATAATAAGTGTTGTAAGTGCAGATTAAAATGAAGTCGAATAGTTTAAAATGATGCAAAAGGCGATGAAAGTACCCAGTTGGTAATGCACCAAAATGATTGGGTAGACATCTTTATGTTAACCCTTTGGGCCAATAATTTTGAAAAATGGTACTGTCATCTTTGGCAATCAATAACCAAATTGGGGATTCACCCAATCACACTAGGTGAACTGTACCGGGTATGCCGAATGGGCCATCAAGTTTAATTATCCTAGCATCATCAGCGAGCTTAAGCTCTTTAGGTGAAATTCCAATGGTTGGAAGCTTGTGAGAAGATTTTCCAAGAGTTATAGGATAGACTCACTTCAACCCTTATTTTGACAATACCAGAAGGATCAGATGGTTTTGTGGTTTATTGTGATACTTCTTGGATTAGTCTGGGTTGGATTTTGATACTACATGGGAAAGTCATTGCCTATACTTCAAGGTAGTTGAAGGTGCATTGTTGCGTCCAAAAGCACGCGCAAGTGCACGTGGTCACTCAAGTAGTACAATGACTCTTTCGAGCCGGATTATCGAACCCAAGGGACTTCAAATCACAGACAACAACTTTGTTAAGTTTAAAATAAATTTATTTATCTGGCAAACAATTTTACAAACTTGATTATAATTACTAAGTTGAACAATCTCACAAATTAAGTACTCTAGTCACACAGTTTTAAACAAGAGAATTTCACAATATGGGAAAGTAATCTAGGGTTGCAACATAACCCGATTTCCGACATAAAATTACTTTATCCTAGCATTTGACAGACTAACATCAATATGGATTTGCAAGGTTCATTTTACGATCATGGTCTCCCAACCTCTAATCGCCTACCACCATTGACAGCCTAACTACATCGTTGAGCGGGGATAGACATGAACCAATGGTGGAGCATTAAGCTATCTTCTCGCATATTAACCAAGCGCGGTATATAGGTATAAGACTATCCTATATACAAAACACTCTAATTTTACTCTAGAGTGAACACACTTCCCACATTCTTAGGTCTATCCCTCTATTCATCTTCCGAGTTCAAGAGCAGACAACAAGTGTATTTTAATGTTGATCATGCATTAAAATAGTTAAACAAGAATGTAAGCATAAGTCACAAAACCCATCTCATGCTAGAAACAAATGCTAATATGCCATTAATCGTAGCTACAACCCTAGAATAAGGGACTTTAGCTACTCATAACACAAAAGATCATCAAGTAATATTTATGGATCATAAAGGAGTTTACCAAAATGAAGGAGTAGAAGAAAAGACCTAGAAAAGGTTAGCCAAATCGCCCAAATCGCTACTCTCCCGTCTTTCTAAAACTGGATATTAATGAAATAAAACACTTAAACTATTTATAGTCTAAAATAAAACACGTGGCCGATATCTGGTGTCCAGGTCCGCGTCGCGGACCTGTTCCCACGTTTATAGTTGCGCATAGGAGAAACCTCTCCACGACGCGCTCCCATCGCGCACTCCACTGTTAAGTGGAGTTCCTTTTCTGTGCACACATATCGACGCGGAGATGCTCCCTCGTAGTGTATTCTCCAACCTTTTGTCCCTTTTTCTCCACAACTTCGTCTTTTATTTTCTAACCTCTGACCAGGTGCCCTATTTTGGCTCGTTCTTCTTTGCTTTTCACCCTGAAACATCTAATCATATTAGTTAGAAGACTCGACATCAAAAGACCCTCAAAACTTAATTCCGACTACTAAAAATGCTCTCAACTTAGCTATATATATGGGATATATTTGTTATTAGGCGCATAAATCCAACCAAGATTTGATTTATAGCTGAAGGTGCCAGAGGGACCTCCACGCCCCGCACGGTTACAAAGTGAGAATAGGCATCAGGCTTCCAATTTGCGTAGAATTCCCGCACCACTCTAACATTGCACTCTGATGGATCTTGAAAGATGAAACCCATGTGCAGCCCTTGCAAGCGACGCATAATGTGTGGGAACTCCCTCCCCAAGTTGACATCATCAAGTATCACATCCGAGAAGTACTTGGCTTTCGTGTGTGATTTGTACCACTTCTTGCCCTCCGATGTGACAGCCTTGTCCCCGTAGCGCTGAGTTTGTCCTCTTGGGACTGCAGGTGCCGGGGGAATGGTGGTGCTCGTTCTTACTCTCTTACGGCTGCTAGATGCCACTGCTTTGCCCGACCTTTGTGTGCTAGACATAGTAACCTGCAATCAGACAAAACTCATATCAGTTAATGAGACTCAACACTGGAGGGCCACGCCACACCTGCTCTCGCTCACAATTACACAAACAACACGGTAATCAGGCTTCCCAATTGTTTTTTTAGCATGTGATTCACAAAATTTCTCCCAGCCCAAACATACACACCCAAACACCGCAGATTCTACTCAAGAATTTGAACCAATACACTTCCTTCTACCCCCATTACTCCCCTCATAACCTATTTTCTACTCAAGACTCCCCTAACCCCAATTTTTGAGTTACAAAGTCAACCAAATGCATTCAAATAAATTTCACCACCATGACTAGTAGTAACTAAGCAGAAAACAACAAAGAACAACAATTTAAACATACTAGACTGCCTTACCCATCACCCATATGAATATTAGCCCTAACTTAAATAAATCATCCAAAGAAAGAAACAATAGTGTGTAGGTCACATACCTTTCGTGCTTGGACTCACAAAACTGAAGAATTTGGTGAGAATGTCCACCTGCGCGACACAGATTAGTTTGAGGGAAGAGTTAGGGTTGATGGAGAAAGGGGAATAATGAAGTTAAGAAAAGAAAAATAGAGTTTAGGGGACGGGTTTGGTGATTAAACGAGAATGGGGGTCAGGTTTTACCAAATTAGTCGGGTAAAGCCCGACTTTTAAATGATAATACCCGAAAACATACCAGGTCCGCGATGCAGAGATGTCGCAGACATGCCTTGTCGTTTCGCCACTTTGCCTGGGGCATCCATCACATGGAGTAAACAAGTCCGCGACACGCTCTTGTAGCGAACTCCAGTGATTTACACGCCCCATTTTTGCTTGGGGGTTGTCCTCCTGCAGAAACAAGTCCGCGACAGAGTGACATCGCGGACTTCACTGTTTTCTCGCCCCATTTTTATTTTTTTTGCTCTTTAAATTACAAATTACAACTTTTAAGATTACTGCACTAACTTATAACTAAAATTCAACCAACTACCCTATTCAAATAAAAGACAACGAGACTATCTTCTAAACTACAAAGTCTCAGGTTGCCTCCCGAGTAGCGCCTGATTTAACGTCGCGGCTCGACTCAGTTCCCCCTCATTCATTGCTCAAATCCATACTTTCTTCCTCTCGAACCACCTCTTGTCCGAAGTAATGCTTCACCCTTTGTCCATTCACAATGAACGTGGATTGCCTTCCTTCATTCCATAACTCGACAACGCCGTGGTCAGTCATGCGCACCACCTTGAATGGTCCGCTCCATTTTGACTTCAACTTACCTGGAAACAACCTCAATTTAGAGTTGAACAATAATACCTTTTGCCCATGCTCAAAAGTTCGAGACACAATATGCTTATCATGCCATCTTTTGGTCTTCTCCTCATAAAGCTTAGCATTTTCATAAGCATGGAGTCTGAATTCCTCCAATTCATGTAGCTGACCCATCCTTTTTTTGCCTGCTAGTTTCGGGTCCAGGTTCAACTTCTTCATTGCCCAGTATGCCTGATGTTCTAATTCTTCACGCTTTACCAAACACTATGTGATGGGGAGAAGTCCCTATTGGTGTTTTATAAGCGGTCTTGTATGACCATAATGCATCATCAAGCTTCATTGCCCAATCTTTCATTTGGGCATTCACTATTTTCTGTAGAATCTGCTTCACTTCCCTGTTTGACACTTCTACCTGGTCGCTAGTTTGAGGGTGGTATGTTGTAGCTACCTTGTGTCTGACTCCATATTTAGCTAAGATATTCTTCACCAATTGATTTATGAAGTGTGTCCCTCCATCACTGATTATTGCTCTAGGAGTTCCAAACCGAGTAAAGATGTGCTTCTTTAGAAACTTCAATACCACTTTAGAATCATTGGTCGGCAACACCACTGCCTCAACCCATTTTGACACATAGTCCACAGCCACAAGTATGTACTGATTTCCATTCAAAGGAGGGAATGGCCCCATAAAGTTGATCCCCTAGACATAAAATATTTCAACCTCCAAGATGTTATGCAAGGGCATCTCATGTCGTTTGGAAATAGACCCCATTCTATGACATTGATCACAACTTTTCACATAACCTGCAACATCTCTAAACAACGTAGGCCAGAAAAAACCTGATTAGAGCACCTTATGCGCAGTGCGCTCACCTCCATGATGACCCCCATATGCAGACGAGTGGCAACTATCCATCACTTGTCTCATTTCGGACTCAGGAACACACCTCCTCATCATTTTGTTCAGCCCTTGCTTGAAGAGATAAGGCTCATCCCATATGTAGAACCGCGCATCTTCTTTTGATGTATGGTTGCACCTGGGGGAAACAATCCGCTAACCAAATAATTAACAATGTCAACATACCATGGTAGTTCGTTCACATCCAACGCCAATAGTTGCTCATCAGGGAATTCCTCCCTAATCTGACCTTGCTCCCTCACATGTGACGAATTCTCCAATCTTGACAAGTGGTCTGCAATCTGGTTTTCAGAACCTCTTCGGTCCTTGATTTCAATGTCAAACTTTTGCAGCAAAAGAATCCACCTGATTAACCGCGGCTTTGCATCCTTCTTGTTGAACAAGTACATGATAGCTGCATGGTCAGTATAAACAACAACTTTAGTACCTACTAGATAAGATCTAAACTTGTCAAAAGCATAAACCAAGGCGAGCATTTCTTTTTCAGTCATTGTGTAGTTGGTTTGGGCCGCATCGAGTGTCTTGCTTGCATAATATATTGAATGAAACACCTTCTCTTTCCTTTGCCCCAACACGGCTCCCACAACCACATCACTTGCATCACAAATTAGTTTAAAAGAAAGCTCCCAATTTGGGCAAGTTAGGATTGGAGCTTCTATCAGCTTCTTCTTCAAAGCTTCAAAAGCTTGCATGCATTGTTCATCAAACACAAATTTCATCTCCTTCTCTAGGAGACTGCACATGGGCCTTGCAATCTTAGAGAAATCCTTAATGAATCTCCTGTATAAACCAGCATGACCAAAAAAACTTCGCACCCCTTTAACAGAAATTGGGGGAGGTAGCTTTTCGATTACTTCAACTTTGGCACGATCAACTTCCAGCCCTCTCTTTGACACCTTATGTCCCAACACAATCCCTTCCTTCACTAGGAAATGACATTTTTCCCAGTTTAGGACGAGATTAGTTTCCTCTCATCTAGCCAGCACTCTGTCTAAATTCTCCAAGCACCTGTCAAAAGACTCCCCAAATATTGAGAAGTCATCCATGAATATTTCCACAAAATCTTCAACCATATCATGGAAGATGGCCATCATGCATCTTTGGAAAGTGGTTGGAGCATTGCATAGCCCAAACGACATTCTCTTGAAAGCATATGTCCCATACGGGAAAGTGAATGTAGTTTTCTCCTGATCCGCTGGTGCAATCACAATTTGGTTGTATCCTGAATGGCCATCCAGGAAACAATAATATTCTTGTCCAGCCAACCTGTCCAGCATCTGATCAATAAAAGGGACCGGGTAGTGATCCTTTCTGGTAGCTTCATTCAATTTTCTGCAATCCATGCATATTCGCCATCCTGTCACTGTCCTGGTTGGAATCAACTCATTTCTTTCATTAGTGATCATTGTCATGCCTCCCTTTTTAGGCACACACTGAACTGGGCTGACCCACTTGCTATCCGAAATTGGATAGACAATACCCGCATCTAGCCATTTGATCACCTCATTGCACACCACATCTTTCATCACTGGGTTTAGCCTGCGCTGCGGTTGCACAATTGACTTGTGCCCCTCCTCCATGAATATCCTGTGCATGCATAAAGTTGGGCTAATGCCATGTATGTCAGCCATCTGCCATCCTATCGCCTTTTTCCTCTTCCTCAATATTTTCAGAGATGCTTCAACCTGCAATTCGGACAAAGCAGAAGAAAGGATTACAGGTAAAGATTCATTAGCACCTAAGAATGCATACCTGAGATGAGAAAGGAGAGCCTTTAACTCCAACTTTGGTGCTTCCTTAATCGAAGGCTTCGGAGGTGGTCCCAGGACTCTATTTACAGGCTCCACGAACTTGCGAAGCATACTCATATTTGGGACATTTAGGACGTTAGACAACTTCTGGGCTACAACATCTCCCTCAATGTCTTGCCCAATTAGCACTTTCTCTAAAGGGTCTTGGGCTTCAACATATTTAGATGCCATAGCCTCATCAATGACTGTAATTGCAGACAGCTCCTCATATATTGCAGACAACTTCATTGCCTTGTATACATCAAATACCTCGACCTTGTCATGAGCCTTTATTGTGAGTCTACCGGCCGCCACATCAATTAATGCACCTCCGATTGCTAGAAATGGGCGTCCCAAAATAAATGGGACCTTTGGGTCAGGCTCAAAATCCAGAATGACAAAGTCCACAGGGAAAATCAGAGTTCCCACTTGAACCAAGATGCCTTCAATAACACCATCTGGCCTTGACACTGAACGGTCCGCTAACTGCAACATAATGGTTGTGGGCCTGGGTTTTCCTAGTCCCAATTTGAGAAACATAGAAGTACGCATTAAATTGATACTTCCACCCAAATCGCACAAACCTCTTGCCTCAACACATTTGCCTATTTGTATTTGAATAGTGAAACTGCCTGGATCTTTCAACTTAATTGGGAGCCTATTCTGGATCCTAGAACTGCACTCCTCCGTGAGTGCTACTATTGCATATTCAGCCAATATGCTCTTGTTGGCTACCACATCTTTCACATATTTGGCATACTTAGGAATGCCCTGCAACACATCTATCAAAGGCAAGTTAACATGTACCTGTTTAAGCAATTCAATAAACTTACCAAAACATTCCTCCTCCTTTTGTTTCCTGAATTTCTGTGGGAAGGGAGGAGGTGGTTTTACTTTTGGTTCCTCATTCACCCTTTGTTCACTTGATTTTGCTTCATCTACATGTGTTTCTTTTTCTTCAGCAACTTTTTCCTTTGGCATCAACTCCTCCAATGGACGACCACTCCGAGTGCTCACATCATTTACCTGCTTCGGGTTAGGGTCGGTATTTACCGGCAAACCCCCTTGTGGTCAGGAATTTTGAGCACTAGAAAACTGCCCAAACTGTTTCTCCAAGTTCTGAGTCGTCAATTGATTGTTTTGAACATCTGCTGCCAATTTAGCTTGATCCGCCATGATTTATTTTAGCATGTCTTCCACTTTCATATCACTTTGCTTGGCAGCCTGCTGATTTCCATGACTTTTCTGATGGTACTGTTGTCCACTACTATGTGGTCTGTAGTGGTTCTGTCCTTGATATTGGTTTTGATTGCCACCCCATGAAAAGTTTGGGTGGTTCCGCCAGCTCGGGTTGTAGGTATTGCCATAGCTCTGTTGATTTCCTCCTCATTGAGCATATCCTACAAAATGAACAGAGTTTGGGTTTGCTCCACATACCTCGGCTTTGTGATATCCACCTCCACATACTTCACACCAAGCTTGTGGTTGATGTACCACATTAACTTGGGCTTGTTGTTGTCCTAGTGAGATGTTGCTGAAATGAGTAGTCATCATATTTTGCATTGCTGCGATCTGTGCCGACAAAGTTGTCACTGCATCCGTTTGCAAAACTCCAGCAGTCTTCTGTACGACATGTTTAGTTCCTCCACCATTCCACTCGGGGTTACCCTGTGAAATTCTATTAAGTAATGTAAATAGCTCAGCATATGTCTTCTCCAAAGCTTGTCCACCGGCAGCAGAATCAAGTAATTTTTTTGTGTTTTGCTCCAACCCTTCAATGAAGGTGTGGACCAACACTTCGTTAGCCTGATGGTGATGTGGGCAGCTTAGCAGCAAGGATTTAAACCTATCCCAAGCCTGGTACAAGTTTTCCCTACCTTTCTGTCGGAAGCTTAATATGTCGCTTCTTAGCTTGGCTATTTTACCGAATGGAAAAAACCTTATAAAAAACATTCGGGCAAGATCATCCCAAGTTGTTATGGAATTTGCGGGCTCAGAGTTCAGCCATCTTTTTGCTTCCCCCAGCAGAGAAAAAGGGAATAATGTGAGCCTCACATAATCAGAGTTCACTCCCATTGGAGTGTATGTATCACTTATCTCTAGGAAATTCTGGATATGCACTCGTGGGTCCTCATGAGATAGACCAGTGAACTGCCCATTTGTGTGCAATAGTTGCACCATGTTCTGCTTCAATTCAAACATCCCACAAGGTGCAGGTTTTTGAATACTTAAGGTAACATTGGTGGTTTGTGGGATTGCCACATCCCTTACTTTTATTTCTGCCATTACTACCAGTAGGTCTTGATCCCTCATTTCTTTAGAAGTTTCCGGTTCACTAGCCACAAGAGGAACATGATAAGTGAGTCTTCTTTGCCTTCTCCGATAACGAACAAATCTCTCCAGTTCAGCTAAAGGCTCTACCAAGTCCTGGTCGTCTTCCAGTGTGCAAACCTAACACAACCTGTGAAATGAAGAGCCAAGATAAAGTTGTCAACACTTGTACAAAAAATTTAGACCCTAAAAATTTAGATATCTGCCGATTTTAAAGTCCCCGGCAGCGGCGCCAAAAACTTGTTGCGTTCAAAAGCACACGCAAGTGCACGTGGTCACTAAAGTAGTACAACGACTCTTTCGAGCCGGATTATCGAACCCAAGGGACTTCAAATCACAGACAACAACTTTGTTAAGTTTAAAATAAATTTATTATGTGGCAAACAATTTTACAAACTTGATTATAATTACTAAGTTGAACAATCCCACAAATTAAGTACTATAATCACACAATTTTAAACAAGAGAATTTCACAATATGGGAAAGTAATCTAGGGTTGCAACATAACCCGATTTCCGACATAAAATTACTTTATCCTAGCATTTGACAGACTAACATCAATATGGATTTGCAAGGTTCATTTTACGATCATGGTCTCCCAACCTCTAATCGCCTACCACCATTGACAGCCTAACTACATCGTTGAGTGGGGATAGACATGAACCAATGGCGGAGCATTAAGCTATCTTCTCGCATATTAACCAAGCGCGGTATATAGGTATAAAACTATCCTATATACAAAACACTCTAATTTTACTCTAGAGTGAACACACTTTCCACATTCTTATGTCTATCCCTCTATTCATCTTCCGAGTTCAAGAGCAGACATCAAGTGTATTTTAATGTTGATCATGCATGTCACAGCCCTATTTTCGCACGGCGGATAGAG
>JAJOOS010007743.1:0-59411 GCA_029582725.1 Solanum chiquidenum
CTTGAAGCATAGGCAATCACCTTACCATGTTGCATGAGGACACATCCCAAACCCACTCAAAAAGCGTCACAATACACCACAAACCCATCGGTACCATCAGGTAAGGTCAACACCGGGGTGGAAGTAAGTCTATCTTTCAACTCTTGGAAGCTATCTCACAAACATATCAAGGTAGTGTCTAAACACTCTATTCATTAGGTCCATGAATGCCGCCGTAGCTTTTTTCAACTCAAATGACATAACCATAAATTCATAGTGACCGTACCGGGTCCTAAAGGCCGTCTTGGGAATATCAACCCGTCTTACCCTTAGTTGATGGTAACCCGAACGAAGACCTATTTTGGAGAAATAGTTAGCCCCTTGAAGTTGATCAAATAAATTGTCAATTATTGGAAGGGGATACTTATTCTGTATAGTCACCTTGTTCAATTGGCGGTAGTCAATACACATTCTAAGGGACCCATTATTCTTTCTAACAAACAATATTGGAGCACCCCATAGAGAGATACTAGGTTGATTAAATCCTTTGTCTAACAAATCCTTGAGTTACTCCTACAATTCTTTCAACTCTGCTAGAGCCATTCTATAAGGAGGAATGGAGATAGGTTGCGTATCCGACAAGAGATCAATGCCAAAATCTATTTCCTGTTCGGGAGGAATGTTGGGCAAGTCATCGGGAAAGCTTCTGGAAATTCACTCACCATAGGGACCAACTCTAAGGAAGGAGTTTCAGACTCAACATCCACAACTCTAATAATATGGTAAATGCACCCCTTGGAGATCATTTTCCTAGCTTTGATACAAGAAACAAATTGACCTCTAGGGATAGAATTTCCTCCCTTCCACTCTAAAGTAGACTCATTTGAAATTGAAACTTTACTACCCCAGTCCTACAATCAGTAGAGGCATAACATGGATGCAACCAATCCATACCCAAAATCACATCAAAATCCAACATGTCTAACTCTATCAAATCCACCAAGGTAACTTTATGGGACAAAGAAATGAGACAACTCCTATAGAATCTTTTTGCCACTACCGAGTCACCAATCGGGCTACAAACCAAAAAGGGTTCTTCTAACACATCGGGGCGGATTTCAAACTTCACAGCCACAAAAAGGTGTAACAAAATAAAAAGTGGAACCGGGGTCTAACAATGCATATACATCAATAGAAAAGACTTGTAACATACCGGTCACAACATCCGGGGAACTCTCTTGGTCACCTCGGGATTGAAGAGCATAGAAACGATTTTTCTTGCCAGCATCAGAATTTGAGCCAGCAGGAGGGACTTGCTTTCCCTCTCTTCCTTGAACCTTTAGCATGGGATGATCTCTCAGTATATGTCCGCTCTTCCCATAATTATAGCAACCATTCGTGCCAACTAGGCACTTACTACCATGCTTTTTACCACATTTTGCAGAATTAGGCATATCAACATAAGAACCACCACTATTACCTCCTTGTGGTTTAGGGTTGGACACCCTATCTTTGTTGACCCTTGGAGCACTAGAGGAGCCTTGGTTGGAGAACCTTCTCTTGAACCTTAGACTACCTTGACCCTTAAATTTACCCTTGGAAGAATTCCCATCATCGATCCTTGCCCTCTTCACTTCCCTATCCAGATGCTTAAGCTTTTGTTCCTCAATTTGTTCGGCATGGACCATATGATATGAAATATTCATACTTGTGATGAGCATTGCCAAAAGACATTCATTGACTACCAAGCCGGATACCCCCATAACAAATTTGTTCATCTTGGCCCTAGAGTCTGCTACTAAGGTTAGAGCATACTTAGACAATTGAGTGAACTTAAAGGCATACTCTTTCACACTCAAACCCCCTTGCCTAAGATTTATAAACTCTTGCATTTTTCATTCCCTCATCTCGAAGGGAAATAATCTATCAAGGAATACCAATTTGAACAACTCCCAATCTACCGGGCCCGCTCCTACGAGTCTCTCACCTTTCCATTGCTCATACCAAACTTGAACCACATCCTTCAATTGGTAGGCGGCTAGTTTTGCCTTCTCTTGTGGAGACACTCTCATAGCATCAAGCACTTTAAAGATCTCATCAACAAACCCTTGTGGGTCTTTCTACACTTTGGAGCCATAGAACATAGGAGGATTCATTCTATTGAAATCCCTTATCCTTGAAGTGGTTGTACTTCCATTGGGTTTCACTTGAGTCCTAGTATCCCTATTGACTTGGGACGTCACGACTTGGGTCAATACTTGGAGAGCCAACCTTATTTCCACGTTTGTCATAGCTCCCTCATCATTAAGAGCTTGAACACCTTGAGGCTTTTGAGGGCCTAGGGGAGGAACTCCCTCATTCACGATCTCTTCTTCCATCCTTCTTGTGTTCACCCTTTTTGTATTAATATCCTATAGACACAAGAGAATGGTTAGGAAAAGGACTTCATAGAGGTAAAACTCTAAGGCACGACTAAAGAGTAATGAAAGAAGTGAAATTTCCTAAGAATATTATAGCCTCTCATTCATAAGTGTGGTGTGCGTAACACTCATGAACAAGACTCTACTAGACGTGGTTCATGAGACATCATCCTAGAATCATTATAATCTTTGTGCTCTGATTACCAAGTTTGTCACAACCCAGGGGTCTAGATGTAACACGGCATACTCGACCCCGAAGGGGTCCATACAAGCCCTTTGCATAATCATAAACATAAGTAATAGAAATGATGTAAAATTTAAAACTTTTACAATCAAAGTTTTTTCATTAATATAAAAAATAGGAGTCTAGACATTATCTCAATGAACCATCTACTACAATAGAATATCAATAACGGTCACAGCCCTTTACAACATTCATGTTATGTCTTTACTTAAAATTCATGTTAAGTCTTTACTTAAGTTCATGTTCATGAAAGAATGCACTAGGCACTCAAAACAACATGTTATCATAATAGCTCATAGATTCATTAGGTGAGAATGTCATTTTAACCTTAGAATCATCAATATGTTGGTAAACCTTTCACATCATATTCATAGTGTGTTCATTAGAATAACCTTTCATTCAACACAACAATACTATCATAGTCATAGACATTTCATACATATCCATGTTTAAGGTTACGGGGAGAGTGATCTTACAACAATACCACAAATACACAGTAGTCATAGGATCTTCACTTTCTAAGTGAATCATAAGCCCATACACAATTCTCATCAACATGTACAAACCTTCATAATTTTCCCTTCAAGGCTATAAATCAAACTCAACCAAAACATCTAGAATTTCTACATTAGATAGGGGAATATAATGATGCAATAACTCAATAAATATAAACATAATTAATTTACATGCTTCTATAATCAACCAAACCACATCATGAATTCACAATTTGGCAATATGAGGGATTCATGGGTTCTTAGGGGATTTTATCATAAATCAACAATTAATCATCAATTTAAACATAATCCACCATAATCAACCATAATCAACCATAAATCAACAATTGAAAGTGTTTTGAAATAGAACCCATGACATATATTGAAATCATAGGTTTTGGGGAAATTTGAAGCTTTGAAAACAAGTTTTGAAGGAACTCCATGGGTGAAAGCTACCCATATATGAAAATCCACCATACCTTGATAAATAATCTCCAAGAAATTAGAGGAAGAAACCTTGAATTTTACAAACCCTATCTCCAATTCTACCTTTCTTCTTCTTTGAGTTTTAGAGAGAGAAGTATTGTGAGGAAGATGAAGTTTTGGTTTTATTTAGGTGTTTGAGTATAATTACTTAGTTTGGGGGATTTTGACTTAAAAACAACTTATATAGTACCCCTAAACATACCCAAAACTGCCTCACTTTAATTGGACTAAAATAGGAAAAGACTAAACTAATCTTTAATTAATGACCCCGTTCAGGCACCACGAGCCACCTTCAGGAGACGTGGTGAGGACCACGATCCGTGGTCCCCTTCGTGAAGGTTGGGGATGTATCCACTTAAATGTGGCATGAGGCTTACAAGACCAAGGAAATCACACGAGGGGCCATGCATTTTGGGACCCCTAGCTCAAATTCCCAAGGCATCTTCACAAGGGCCTCCACGAGCCGTGGTCTCTCTCATAGGCCTTGAGGCAGTGGCTAGGAAATTTTGTGGGAACTGTACCATGGCCAATGAAACACCGTCACGAGCTGTGGTGAGGACCACATTATGTGGTCCCACTCGTGAAGGGTGAGGCAGTGTGCTCAAGCTAAGGGCAGCCTTGGCCTTTGGCTTGTCCCCATTTCCTTGGCACTTGCATCTTAGACTTGACTCTTATACTCCTTATTTCAAACCTAGACGGTCTACTAATATACAGGGAGTCATTCTTATGATTTTTAACCTTTACGTTTAGGCTCTAGTTTAACCTACTATTTTCCGGATTGTTACAACTATCATACTTAGTGCATTTTTGTACTAACACATATTTCTTCTTCATTTTTCACAAAAATGTAGGGTCCAGTTCTTAAGGTGATCTTCATTGGTTCAAGCTTGGATTCGACTATTCTTCTTGCTTGTGGTGAGTCCTCAACATTCGAGGATGGATGCTCATTATGAGTGTCATCTCTAGAATTTAAGTTTCAAACTATGTTGTATGGGCTATGCCTTTTTCATTTGAACTATTGTTATAGATGGCAAATTAAGACAAGTCTAGACTTCCGGTTTCCTTATAAAAGATATTTGGACCTAAACATGTTTTACTCTTTATTGTTCTTTACTTATTTTATGATACGCTAAGTGGCTTACATGGTGCCTTACGGGGTTTCATGTGCCATGTTACGTCTAGGGGGTACCCTTAGGTCGTGACAAACTTGGTAATCAGAGCACAAAGTTTAGAATGAGTCTAGGATGATGTCTCATAAGCCACGTCTAGTAGAGTCTTCTTCATGAGTGTGAAGTGCGCTACATTTATGAATAAGTGGCTATAAGATGTTTAGGATATTTCACTTCTTTCATTACTCTTAAGTCATACCTTAGAGTTTAACTCTATAAAAGTCCCTCTCCTAATCCTTCTGTTGTGTGTTTAGGAAATGAATACACGAAGGGCTATTGCAAAAAGAACAGAGGGTGACAATGTGAATGATGAAGCTCTTCAAGGTAATCAAGCTCTTCAAGCTCCAATTAATCCTTCGACCATGTTGGATATGAAGGTTAGGTTGGCTTTTCTAGCATTGGCTCAAGCCATGACGACCCAAGCCAATAGAGATGTTGGGAATCATGTGAACCCTAATATGAATTCCACGACTTATATATTGAGGGATTTTGCAAAAGGAACCCTCCAAAGTTTCTTGGCTCCAAAGTGGAAGGGGATCCCCAAAGGTTTATCAATGAGGTTTGCAAGGTGCTTGATACTATGAAGGTGTATTCGGAGGAGAAGACGGAGTTGGCTGCCTACCTACTAAAAGATGTGGCTCAAGTTTGGTATAAATGGTTGAAGGGTGAGAGACCCGTAGGAGCGGGGCCGATAGGATGGGAATCGTTTAAATAAGAGTTTCTTGATAGATTCTTTCCCCTAGAGTTTAGGGAATGAAAAATGCAAGAGTTCATGAACCTTCAACAAGGGGATATGAGTGTAAAAGAGTATGATCTAAAGTTCATCTAACTATCCAAGTATGCCCCAACCATAGTGACAGATTCGAGGGCTAAGATGAAAAAAATTGTGATGATAGTGACCGACTTGGTAGTCAATGAATGTCGTTCGGCAATGCTTATCCTTTGTATGAATATTTCACGTCTCATGGTACATGCCGAACAAATAGAGGATCAAAAACTCAACCAAATAAATAAGGAGGTGAAAAAGAGCTAGAACCGGTGATGGGAAATTCTCCAATGCTAGGTCTGATGGACAAGGGCAACAAAGGTTCAAACAAAGGTTTTCCAACCAAGACTCCTCTAGTGCTCCAAAGGTCAACAAGGATAGGGTGACTAACCCTAAACCTCAAGGAGGTTGTGATAAGGGAACTACCATGGAAAAGCCTACTTGTGCCAAATATGGAATGAGATATGATGGTAAATGCCTAGCCAACACGGGTGCTTGTTATGGTTGTGGTAAGAGTGGTCATCAATTGAATTTTTTTCCAAAACATACGGCCAAGTGGAGAGAAGATAAGTAAACTCCTCCAAGTGTTTCCAACTTCAATGCTCAAAAGCAAAACCGCTTTTATGCTCTTCGATCTCGAGATGACCAAGAGAGCTCCCCGGATGTGGTGACCTATATGTTAAAATTCTTTTCTACGAATGTATGTCTTGTTGGACCCCGATGCTACTTTGTACTTTGTGACACCTTTTGTGGCCATGACATTTTGAAATACTACCCGAAGTGTTAGTAGAACCTTTTTCGGTCTCTACCCCAGTTGGTGACTCGGTGGTGGCTAGGAAAGTTTATTGACGTTGTCCCATTTCCTTATCCCAAAAAGGTACTTTGGTGGATTTAGTAGAGTTAGACATGTTAAACTTTGATGTGATTTTGGGAATGGATTGGTTGCATGCATGTTATGGCTCTATCGATTGTAGGACTTCGGTTGTTAAATTCCAATTTCCAAATGAGCCTATCGTAGAGTGGAAGGGGGGAAATTCTATCCCTAGAGGTTAATTTGTTTCTTACCTTAAATCTAGGACAATGATCTCCAAAGGGTGTATTTACCATGTTGTTAGGGTGATGAATGTTGAGTCCGAAACCCCTTCTCTAGCATCGGTTCCGGTAGTAAATGATTTTCCAGATGTTTTCCCCAATGATTTTCCCTGTATTCCTCCCTAGTGGGAAATAAATTTTGGAATTGGACTTTCACCGGATACGGAACCTATCTCAATTCCTCCTTATAGAATGACTCCGGTCGAATTGAGAGAGTTGAAAGAGAAACTAAGGTATTTGTTAGATAAGGGTTTTATCCGACCGAGTATATCTGTATGGGGTGCTCCGATATTGTTTGTTAAAAAGAAGGATGGGTCTCTTATAATATGCATTGACTATCGTCAATTGAACAAAGTGACCATCAAGAATAAATATCCCCTTCCGAGAATTTATGACTTGTTTGATCAACTTCAAGGGGCTAGCTATTTCTCCAAAATTAATCTTCGTTCGGGTTATCACCAACTAAGGGTGAGAAGGGTTGATATTCCCAAGATGGCCTTTAGGTCCCGGTATAGTCACTATGAATTTGTGCTTATGTCATTTGGATTGACAAATGCCCCGGTGGCATTTATGGATTTGATGAATAGGGTGTTTAGACAATACCTTGATATGTTTGTGATTGTGTTTATCAATGATATTTTGATCTTTTCAAGGAGTAAGAATGAACATATGGACCATTTGAAAATCGTGTTGCAAGTTCTTAAGGACCAACAACTTTTTGCAAAGTTTAGCAAGTGTGAATTTTGGTAAAGGTCCATACCTTTCCTTGGTCATATTATGTAAAGCAAGGGTATTGAGGTAGATCCTAAGAAGATGGATGCGGTCAAGAGTTGGCCTAGACCTCTAACTCCTTCCGACATTAGAAGCTTTTTAGGTTTGGCTGGTTACTATAGAAGGTTTGTTGAGGGTTTTCCCTCCATTGCTTTTTCGTTGACGGCTTTGACTCAAAAGAAAGCTAAATTTGAGTGGTCAGAGACTTGTGATAAAAGCTTACAAGAGTTTAAAGATAGATTTACTTCCGCTCCGGTGTTGACCTTACCGGAGGGTACAAATGGTTTTGTTGTATATTGTGAAGCCTCTAGAGTGGGTTTGGAATGTGTCCTAATGCAAAACGGGAAAGTGATTGCCTATATGCTTCAAGGAAACTTAAAGTACATGAGAATAATTATCCGACCCACGATCTTGAATTAGCAGCGGTAGTATTTGCCTTTAAAATAAGGAGACATTACTTGTATGGGGTCCATGTGGATGTTTTCACCGATCAAAAGACTCTACAATATGTGTTCAGTCAAAAAGACTTTAATCTCCTACAAAGAAAGTGGTTAGAACTTTGGAATGATTATGATATAAGTGTCCTTCATCACCGCGGCAAAGCTAATGTTGTAGCGGACGCACTTAGTAGATTTTCCATGGGTAGTGTGGCTCATGTAGAGGATGAAAAGAAAGAATTGGTTAAAGAGGTGCCTAGATTGGCCCGGCTAGGTGTCCAACTAGTGGATTCCACCAACGGTGGTCTCATGGTCCAGAATGGCTCCAAATCATCATTCGTGATGGATGTGAAGTCTAAACAAGACCTTGATCCTATATTGGTTGAGTTGAAAGAGTCGGTACTCAAGAAGTCCGTTGAGGCTTTCTCTCAAGGTGGAGATGGGGTACTTAGGTACAAAGGTCGAGTATCTGTTTCGGATGTAGATGGGTTGAGGGAACAACTTTTAGAGGAGGCTTATAGTTTTAGTCATTCTATTCATCCGGGAGCCACAGAGATGCACCATGATCTACATGAAGTCTATTGGTGGAACGGTATGAAGAGAGATATTGCGGGATTTGTAGACAAATGTCATAATTGTCAACAAGTTAAGATTGAGCATCAAAGGCCGAGAGACTTATCACAAAACATTCTTATTCCCACTTGGAAGTGGGAAGATGTGAATATGGACTTTATTCTGGGTTTGCCTCGCACTCGAAGGCAACATGATTTTATTTGGGTCATTATAGATAGGATGACTAAATCAGCCCACTTTATTCCCGTTAAGGCTTCTCATTCAGTGGAACACTATGCCAAGTTGTATATAAGTGAGATAGTGAAGTTGCATGGGGTTCTTCTATCTATTATTTTGGATCGGGGTACTCAATTTACTTCACACTTTTGGAAGTCATTCCAAAAATGGCTTGGTACTAAGGTCAATCGTAGCATGACTTTTCATCCCCAAACGGATGGACAAGAGGAATGCACCATCCAGACCTTAGAGGAGATGTTGAGGGCATGTGTGATAGATTTTAAAGGTAATTGGGATGACCACTTGCCATTAATAGAGTTTGCCTACATTAATAGTCACCACTCAAGTATCGATATGGCTCCTTTTGAAGCACAGTATGGTAGGAGATGTAGGTATCTGATTGGTTGCTTTGAGGTAGGTGATATTGTTCTTATTGATCCCGAATTGGTTTATGAATCTATTGAGAAAGTTTGGCTCATTAGACAGAGGTTGAGAACGGCTCAACGTAGACAAAAGTCCTATGCCGATGTTAGAAGAAGGGATCTAGAATTTGAAGTTAATAATTGGGTCTATTTAAAAATCTCACCCATGAAGGGTATGATGAAGTTTGGCAAGAAAGGGAAACTTAGTCATCGGTATATAGGCCCATATCAAATTTTGAAGCGTATTGGAAAAGTTGCCTATGAGTTGGATTTGCGAAATGAGTTGGCCCCGGTTCATTCGGTATTTCATTTTTCTATGCTGAAAAAGTGTATGGAAGATCCGGTGTCCATTATTCCCCTAGAAGGTTTGGGAGTTGATGAAATCCTTCCTATGAAGAGGTTCTGGTAGAGATTCTAGACCGACAAGTCAAGAGATTGAGAAACAAGGAAATAACTTCCGTAAAGGTTTTATGGAGAAATCACTTAGTTGAGGGTGATACTTGGGTGGCCGAGACCGATATGAAGTCTCGATATCCTCACCTATTTCCTTCTACTCCTATTCAAGCTTGAGGTAATTTGTTCCTCTTCAATTTTAGTGTTTTTGAGGTCATGTGTGTTATATGTGATTTTCCATGATTTTCTTATGTTATGCATGTTCTTGATGAAATTCATGTTTAGTAAGAAAATGAGTTTTATGATTTATGTGCCTCATGTTGTTGTGCATTTGGTATGAGTTGCCTAATTGACTTCATGAGATGAATTAAAGAACATTCTTTGGTATGCTTTTGAGAGTAATTGCATATTGGATCCATGATGTTGTGTTGATCATTATTTTTGTTGGAGAAGGTATTTCCTTCTATGAATATGAGAAATGTTGAGTTACATGCATATTAGGTTGATTAGATGTAGTTCCTACTTCCTTGTATTACATTGACTATGTTTTGAGATTGAGTTGATGTTTCCTCCATTGAATTATGCATTATTTATATGCTGCATTCATGATGGGCTGCAAGTCTCGAGTCTTTTCTCCCGTAAGGACAAATGTTCCCAATGGGGAGATATTGTAACACCCCGGGATCTTGTAGGCTAACCTAGGACTTAGTGTGTGGGGTTAACAAACCTTGGTTGAGGGAAAGAGCCTAGGGGACCTAGTATTCGTTAAGGAAAAACACTTCCTCCCCAAGACAAGTTGACAAGGGGCAGCATGGTCGCCCAAGTAACTTGGCAAGTTGCCAAAGTTCACTTAGGGTCGCCTAGTGGACTGTCCCCATGGCTAGATGCTGGAAAATGGGCGAGCTAGGACGGGGCTCCCCAACCCGGTTGGCGCATCCCCCAAAAGCCCTCCCCATCGCCTAGTAGGCTGCCTCCATGAGGAAGCATTCTGGAAAATTTGGCGGACCAATGATCCACCATGCATCGCACAAGTATACTTTGAGGGTACAAATGGTGTGGTTCTCTTATGATGAGAGTATTTGTGTAGTGAACATGCTTATAACTTATGCTCTTCCATTATCTTCTAAATGATGTTTTAACTTACAAATTGCATGCATTCAACTAAAATGTCCCCTTTCTGCATGTTTTCATGATTTAGTGCAAGACTATCATACTTAGTGCATTTTTGTACTAACCCATATTTCTTCTACATTTTTCACAAAGTGCAGGGTTCGGTTCTAAAAGCAATCTTCATTGGTTCAAGCTTGGATTCGACTATTCTCCTTGCTTGTGGTGGGTCCTCAACATTCACGGACGGATGTTCATTTTGAGTGTTATCTATGGTATTTCAGTTTTGTATTATGTTGTATGAGCTATGCCCCTTTCATTCAAACTATTGTAATAGATGGTTAATTGAGACAAGTCTAGACTTCCGCTTTACTTATAAAAGATATTTGGGCTCAAGTGTGTTTTACTCTTTATTGTTCTTTACTTAGTTATGATACACTAACTGGTTTACATGGTGCCATTCGAGGTCTCATGGGCCATGTTACGTCTAGGGGGTACCCGTGGTTCGTGACACTTAGGTAAGGAAATATGAGTGTAAGGGAATACACCTTGAGGTTCACACAACTATCCAAGTATGCTCCTTCCATTGTGGCGGATTGTAGGGCCAAGATGAGTAAGTTTGTGTTGAGAGTGTTCGACTTTGTTGTCAAAGAGTGCCGCACCGCTATGCTTGTTCATGACATGGGCGTTTATTTCCTTATGGTGCATTACCAACAAAATGAGAAAGAAAAGCTCAAGGAGATATATAGGGAGGTAAAAAGGGCTAGAGTGGATGATGTCAACTATTCTCATGCCAGGTCCGGTGGATGGGTCGTTCTGGATTCCGTATAAGGTATTCCGAGCAAGATTCTACAAATGCTCCTCCGAGGCCAAGAATTGAAAGGGTGTCTAACCCTAAAACCCAAGGAGATGGTTGTAAATTTGTGATTCCTACTTGTGCTAAGTGTGGGAGAAATCATGAAGGTAATTGTCTAGTCGACACTAATGCTTGTTTTGGGTGTGGTAAGATAGATCATAAATAAGGGATTGTCCTTCGGTTACTAAAAATGATGAAGACACTCGTCGTAGGGCTCAACCCTACCCTTCATCTGGTCCAAGTGGCTTAGGTGGAAATGCTCCTAAGAAAAACTATTTTTATGCTCTCCAAACTAGAGGTGACCAAAAGAGCTCCCCGGATGTTGTGACAAGTATGTTAAAAGTCTTCCATATAGATGTGTATGCTTTACTTGATCCGGGTGCTACTTTGTCATATGTGACTCCTTTTGTAGCTATGAGATTTTATTTGCTCCCCGAAGTGTTGTTATAAACTTTTTCTGTTTCTACCACATTGGTGATTCTGTTGTGTTTAAAATAGTCTATAGGAGATCTCACATTTCCTTATCTCATAGAGTCACTCTAATAGATTTGGTGGAACTTTATATGATTGACTTCGATGTCATTTTGGGTATGGATTGGTTGCATTCTTGTTATGCCTCCGTTGATTGTTGGACTAGAGTGGTCAAATTTCAGTTTCAAAATGAGCTTATCCTTGAGTAGAAGGAGGGAAATTCTACGCCTAGAGGTCATTTGTTTCTTACCAACAATCTAGGAAAATGATTCCAACGGTTGTGTCTACCATATTTTGAGAATAAGGGATGTGGAGTCCGAAACACTTAATCATGAGTCGGTTCCTGTTGTAAAAGATTTTTTGGAAGTTTTTCCCGATGATTGACTCGGTGTTCCTCCCAAAAGGGAAATAGACTTTGGGATTGACCTTTTCCCCGATACCCAACCTATCTCTATTCCTCCATATAGAATGGCTCCGATGGAACTTAAAGAGTTGAAGGAACAGTTAAAGGGCTTATTGGATAAGGGTTTCATTCGACCGAGTATCTCTCCATGGGATGCCCCGGTGTTGTTTGTTAAGATAAATGATGGCTCACTACATATGTGTATTGATTACCGCCAATTGAAAAAAGTGACCATAAAGAACAAATATCAACTTTCGAGAATAGATGATTTATTCGATCAACTCCAAGAGGAAAGTTATTTTGCTAAAATTGATTTTCGATCGGATTATCACCAATTGAGGGTGAAAAAGGAAGATATTTTGAAAACAGCTTTTAGAACCCAATATGATCATTATGAGTTCTTTGTTATGTATTTTGGGTAGACTAATGCCCCGACGGTGTTTATGGACTTGATGAATAAGGTGTTTCGACAATACCTTGATATGTTCATGATTTTGATTTTTGATGATATTTTGATCTATTCAAGAAGTGAGAATGAGCATATTGATCATTTGAAGATTGTATTGAGAATTCTCAAGGACCAACAACTCTATGTAAAGTTTAGTAAATATGAGTATTGGTTAAGGTCCATAGCTTTCCTTGGTCATATTGTTTCGAGTAAGGGTATTGAGGTAGATCCAAAGAAGACAAATGCGGTCAAGAGTTGGCCTAGACCTCTATCACCAAAAGATATTAGAAGCTTCTTGGGTTTGGCCGGTTATTATAGAAGGTTTGTTGAGGGGGTTTTCTCCATTGCTTCTCCTTTGACGGCCTTGACTCAAAAGAAGACCAAGTTCCTATGGTCCGAAGCTTATGAGAAGAGTTTCCAAGAGTTGAAAGATAGACTTACTTCCGCTGTGGTGTTGACCTTACAGGAAGGTACATATGGATTTGTGGTATATTTTGAAGCCTCTAGAGTTGGATTGAGATGTGTGCTTATGCAAAATGGTAAGGTGATTGCCTATGCTTACAAGCAACTAAAAGTTCATGAGAAGAACTATCCTACCCATGATATTGAATTAGCGGTGGTTGTATTTGCTTTAAAGATTTGGATACATTATTTGTATGGGATCCATGTGGATGATTTCACCGACCATAAGAGTTTACAATATGTGTTTACCCAAAAAGATCTAAACCTTCGCCAAAAAGGTGGTTGGAATTTTTGAAGGACTATGATATGAGTGTTCTTTATCACCCCAGAAAGGCGAATGTAGTAGAGTATGATCTTAGTAGGTTGTCCTTGCGTAGTGTTGCACATGTTGAGGATGATAGAAAAGAGTTGGCACGTGATGTGCATAGATTGGCCCGGTTGGGTGTTCGATTGGTAGATTCCAACAAAGGTGGTGTCATGGTCTATAATGGATCCGAATCATCTTTCATAAATGATGTGAAAGCTAAACAATGTCTAGATCCGACTTTGGTAGAATTGAAAGAAGTGGTACTCAAGAAGTCTGTTGAGGCTTTCTCTCAAGGGGAGATGGGGTACTTAGCTACCAAGGTCGATTATGTGTTCTGAATGTTGATGAGCTAAGGGAACAAATTTTGGTAGAAGTCGATAGTTCACGGTATTCCATTAACCCGGGAGCCACCAACATGTACCATGATTTATGTGAAGTCTATAGTGGAATGGGATGAAGATGGATATCGTGGTATTTGTGGCTAAATGTCCAAATTATCAACAAGTAAAGGTTGAACATCAGAAACCAGGAGGTTTAACTCAAGATATTGGTGTTCCTGCTTGGAAGTGGAAAGATGTAAATATGGACTTTAAAGTTGGTTTGCCTTGCCCCCGGAGCCAACATGACTCTATTTGGGTGATTGTAGATCAGATGACAAAATCAGCACATTTTATTCCCGTCAAGCTTTTTATTCGGTGGAAGATTATGCGAAGTGGTATTTGATAGAAATGATAAGATTACATGGTGTGGCCTTGTTCATTATCTCTGATAGAGGTACTCAATTTACTTCTAAGATTTTGGAAATCCTTCCAAAAGGGTCTTGGCACTAAGTTTAAGCTTAGCAGAACCTTTCACCCGCAAACCAATGGGAAAGCGGAGCAGACGATACATACTTTAGAGGATATGTTGAGAGCATGTGTCATCTATTTCAGGGGAAGTTGGGATGATCAATTGCAGTTGATAGAGTTCGCATATAATAATAACTACCATTCTAGTATTGGTATGACCCTTTTTGAAGCTCTTTATCGTATGAGGTGTAGATCTCCTATAGGGTTGTTTGAAGTGGGTGGAATTGATTTGATTGGACCCAAATTAGTCATGAGGCTATGGAGAAAGTCCAGCTAATTAGAGAGAGGTTGAGAACCGCCCAAAGCTGACAAAAGTCCTATGCCGATGTTAGAGGGAACAACTTTGAGTTTTGGGTTAATCATTGAGTTTATTTGAAAATTCTACCCATGAAGGGTGTAATGAGATTTGGGAAGAAAGGGAAACTTAGTACCCATCTTGTAGGCCCATATTAAATTTTGAGACGTGTTGGTAAAGTTGCATATGAGCTTGATTTTCCAAATGAGTTGGCATCAGTGCATCCGATTTTCAATGTCTCTATGTTAAAAAAGTGTATTGGAGATCCGACATCCATAATCCCCCTAGAAGTGTTTGAACTGAAAGAGAACCTTTCTTATGAATAAGTCCCGGTTGAGATTCTAGACCGGCAAGTCAAGAGATTGAGGAACAAAGAGGTAGATTTTGTTAAGGTGTTATGGAGAAACCATCTAGTTAAGGGTACTACTTGGGAGGAGGAAGCCGATATGATGTCCCGGTATCCTCATATTTTTCCTCCTATTCTAGCTTGAGGTAATGAGTTCATCTTGTTTTGCTTATGATTGAAGTCATATGTATTTTATGTGTTTCCATGATATCCTTAAATTTGAATATTCATGAAAAAGCTTAAGTTTTGAAAGAAATGGCTTTTATGATATTTATTCCTCGTATTGTTGAGTGTTGAGTATGAGTTACGTATATCCTTCATGATATAAGATACTGAACATGTTTGACATGGAGTGAAGATCCCCTCCTTGAATTTGTGCTTTTTGAGTTTGAATTGCATATGAGCTCCACGAGATTGTGTAGAGCATTGTTTTGAGTTTGAGATGATAGTTCCTCCTTCAACATTAGAAATGTTTTAAAAAAAATGTATATTAGGTTGTTAGATGTAGTTCCTACCTCCTTAAGGTGCATTGAGTAGCTTGGACTCGGCGTTGATGTTTCCTCCTTGGATGTGTGCAAATAGATGAATTACATGCATGATGGCCTGCTAGTCTTGAGTCTTATCGTTTAGAAACGTTCTTAGTATCTCATTCAAGGACGAATAATCCCAAGGGGGAGATAATGTAACACCCCGGATTAGAAATGAGGTAAATTGCAGCTTTGGGGGAAAACTGCAGGTGTGATCCATGAGGGTCAACCACGCCACGTGGTTGGACCCACGCCCCTTGGGTGGGTGTCCTGGATAGGGCACCTGAGAACTGTCTAGGATAGTGACCCACGCAAGGACCCAGGGCGAGTTGATGGGTCGATGGTCCATGGCTTGTGGTTCCTAGGTCCTGACCCCAATTTTTAGGTCTCTGATCCCCAAACCACGATTGACCAGGTTCATAGGTCCGTTGGTCATGGTCTTGTGTATCAGGCCTAGCAATTATTTTTAGGGACTTAAGGGTCTTTTCTGGTTTTAATTAAATCAATGTGGTGTCGTTTTTCCTAGACTTAGACCACCTATATAAGTATTTTAAACCCCCAAAATCCCCCAATTAAGTCATTCTCTCAAATGACAAAAGAAAACCCAAATCCTCTCTCAAATATTCTCTCTCTAGAAGGTAGTAGTAGAAGAAGAAGAAGAAGAAGAAGAAGAAGAAGGATATTGAAGCTAAGTCAAGATGCAGTATCCAAAGTTCAAGCTTGTGAGGTTTTTGTAATCAAGGTATGATAGCTTTTAATTCATGAGGTCCTTCCTCCCATGGAGTCCCCTAGAATTCCACAATTTGATGAAGAATTTCACTAATTCTAGTTAGGGTTTCTTCCATTATTGTGGGTTATGATGAATGTTGATCCAATTGAGTGGATTATGATTGTTTATGATTTAATCGAAATTTTTTCATGTATTTAGGTTGATGTTACATGTACCTATGCCCATCCTATGATTTTAGGGTTGAATTGATATTGTGGGTTTGATGCCATGTGAGGGAAACTCTATGGGTTAGATAAATCCTTAGAGGATTGATGAATTATGAATATTATTGCCCTAGATTGAAGCATATATGATGAATATGATATTAAGTGCTTGAGAGTAAAGCATAGATGATGATCATGAGATGTGGTGCTTTGAGAGTAAAGCCTAGACCATGTATTATTGATTGTAAATGCTATGATATGGAAGAGATACTTCCAATAATGAATTGATAAGCATGATTGAATGAATGTGAAAGGTTTACTCACATGAATGATTCTAGGTTGAAAGGATTGCTCATCTAAAATGAATCTAGACTAAAATGCTTAATGAATTTTGAGGCTAGAGGCGATTACCTTGACCTCCATATGAAAGGATATGAGACGATTCCCCTACTCCTTAGACTTGAACAAGAGGTGAGTCCCCACGTTCTTACTATGATTAATGGACATTGAGGTGAGTACACATGCTCCTTATGCACTAATGTGGAGGCGAGTACCCGCAATCTAAAAGTAAGTAAGGCAAGAGGCGAATACCCATTAACCTTTATGAACTAGGCAATAAGGAGAATCCGTGTGTCTTTAAAAGTAAGTATGATTAATGAGATTTCGTTATGAAATTGACTTGTGTTGAGTGTTGCTAGATATGCCTTCCATGATGAAATCTTGACTAGAGAGGGATGACCTATGTCTTGGCTAACCTTAAGTGAGGTTACTAAAGGGAGTATTCATTATGATGCTTTATATTTATTGATTATGCTTATGCCTTATGTCTTATGTTGACTAATGCTTATGTTTATGCTGTTTATGCTAGCCATCATATTTAGTATTTGATTTTACTAACACATACTCTTGCCTACGTTCTTATCAAATGTAGGGTCTGGCGTTCCCAATTCACACACTTGTGGCTAGGTTCCTAGAGGATTGTGAAGTGAAGCTTTGGTGAGTCCTCATTATATTCGAGAATTGGATCACCCTATCTCTTTTATGTCTTTCCTTTACATTTTGAGACTATTGTATGGGCTGCATACCAAGATTTCTATTTCTTATGTTTAGATGGTTTGAGAAAATGTCATGTTAGACTTCTTCTTGCCTTTATAAAAGACTTCGATTGAATTTGAAAAGTTATAATTCCCGCACCTTTTCTATTACTTTATGTTATGATATGCTAAGTGTCTTGCATGAGGCCTCTCATGGTATTATACGCCTTGTCATATCTAGGGGGTACCCCTGGGTCATGACAAAAATCCATATGGATGAGTTATTCTTAGCAAGAGTATTGAGGAATTCATGAGACTGCAGGGGGCTTGACAGAAGCCCATGAGTGTGTTAAGTGTTGTGTTTAAGAGAAATGAACTCATATTCATATGAATCGTGCGTTTGAGATAAAAGTGAGTTGTACTCTTTTCCTTAAGCCTTGTTTCAGATGAGATCCTTATGAGGAAGTATGTTCAGAGCTTGGGTAGTAGTTCCACCCGGAAAGGTAGTTTAAGTTACGAGATCATGAGAAGTAGTAGTGAAAGTGTCCTTAAGTAAGAGAAAAGTATGCAGAGGTTTAGTAATGTAAGAAAGGGAGACAATGTGTTGACAAGCTATGTTACTATAGACATGCACCTACTAAATTATTAATGAAGAATTTTCCCTTATGGGTAGATTAATAAGTGATGAGTTGCGGAGATTCCATCATATGAGGCAGAGTAAGAGTTGCAAGATAGGAGGAGGTAGTTTGTGTTTTAGCTGGAAAGGAGTTTGTGATGAAGTGTCTTTGCGTAGGTAATGACCAAGTGTAAGTGTTGAATAGAAGAGCAGGAGTATTCATGAGGTGATAGATCTAATCTAGGCTTATGATTTTAAAGAGGGAGACCCCATGTTATTCAGAGGATGATTGAACTATTTGAGAGATAATGCGCAGTAAGTGAGTAAATAGTACTTAAGTTGTGAAGTGAAATGTGATAGTAACTTAAATGCATGAAGGCTAAGAGGTGAGGATTGACTACATGTCATGAAGTATTAGTGGGAAAGTGATTATTAACTTTGTATCCAGTGTTTGTAAGTTAGTATAGTAAGCAAGCAATCATATTGATATTCGGGTTTAGTAATAAACAATAAGCTTGAATTTGAGAGAAGTTTCATGATAAAAAAAATATGGCAACATGAGGGTGATAATGTTAGCCTTGAGATTTGATCTGAAAACTTGACATAGAGTAGGTGAGGAATTGAGGTGATTAGCTGCAATAGCTATGAGTCATACAAATGATAGACCTTAACCTTTAGATAAGGGCAGTGAAATGTGGCTAAGTCACAAGAGTAACAAGAGCATTAAGAGCTGTACTGAGAGGGTATGCAATCAAAAGAGGTTAAGAGAAACTCCTTAGAAAGAGGTCTTAATACCTTCTTATGAAGAGTTCGGTAGTCATGAGATAAACTTTTCCCGAGTTTTAGAGAAAAAGCGGACGTAAACCAGTTTAGAGATTATGGAATAGGTCCATAGCTTTCAAGTGTCAGCTTTAGACATAAGGTTGAGATCACAAGATGAGAAATCATGTCAAATATTGAGGATGAGGTTTTACTATGAGAAATAGTTTAATGAGAGCCCTTAGTTGGTTCCGAAGAGTATGCAGGAAATTCTAGTTGGTATGGAAGAAATGATAAGAGTAGACCCCATTTCATACCCAGTCCTGCCATCATTCGAAGGCGAATGATTCTAAGGGGAGATATTGTAACACCCGGGAAAATTATTGAGCTTAGACTCAAACCATCCTTCATAGTGAGTAAGTTTTTACCAAGGAATTTAAAATTTCTTAAGAAATAAGGTCACTAGATGTACCATCTTGAGTTTCGAGAAGAACTAAAGAGAGTTCATTCAAGTCATTCCTAAGTTCTTTTAAGTTTAATGTAAACTTCAAACGACCATAACTCTCAGTACAGGAGATTTAGGTGGGGAATAAGATATTAAATGAAAGGTGATTGAAATATATTTCCAACGCCACCGAGTTTTCTAATTTTTGAATTTGGATGAGTGAGATATGCCCTTTTGAAGACAAGATGTCCAGTTAAGGAAAGCTACCCGAAAATAATAAGGGGTATTTTGGTCTTTTCCTTACCCAATCAGATTTAATTTATTTTTAGTATGGTTTTAGGGGTCTAATCTTATTAGATTCAGGTTTATAATCTTAATATACACCTAGGGTTTTAGTTGAGAGTTCAAGGAGAGAAAATAAGAGAAAAGAGGAGAAAAGAGGAGGGAATCAAAGCATTCGTCGAGGTTCTTGAGTTTTGTTGCGGTTTGTCGATATGGGTTTGATCCCTAAGAGGTATGTAAGCCTCCATAGTGTTGGGTTCGTTCACCCACACTCCAAACAAGTTTCGAGTGTCTTCTTGGATAGTTATAGCAAGGCCGACGACGGAAGCTCGGGACGGAGCCGTATGAGGCGGAAGTCTCACGTACTCGTCGAGGCCAGACTAAACCAAAGATTGCAGCTAGACAGCCACCACTGCATTCCTATGTTTTACAGTGATTTTCATATTTGAATTCGTCCTTAAACATTGAAAGATTTATGTTCTTGATAGGTGTTCTTGAAGTTTCATTCTAAACCTTGTTTTGTAGGGGTTTTGATGATTTCTTGAGATGAAAGTGAGTGTTTTGAGGGATGTATTGAGTATATTAGTGTGTACTTAGGTTGAGTAATCGAATCCAAGTGATTGGGGGAAGAAACAGTTTGAATCTAAGCGAATTAGGGTGAGAAAACGAGCAAAGAAAGCCCTCAGGGTTTTCTAGGTTGGGGCCTGGCGCCCCACGCGAGCAAGTGTGCCCCAATCAAACCTCTGTAGGTAGAGGCTGGCACTCCGGGCCACACAGTGTACCAGGGTCGCCTGCCCCCACCTCTTCTCTGTTGTTTTGCCCATTTGAGTCCGTTAAAAGGGTACCTTCAAGCCCTATCGATTCTAAACACTCTAAACTACTTCTAAACACCTAGAAATCATTCTTAACATGAATAAGAACCATGTATTCATAATTCAAATTCAAGGTAGAGTAAGAGTTAAGTCTTGAGAGTTTATTCGAACATTTAGAGAAAGTCCCTCTGAGTCTTTTTGAGGAGTCTTCTACAATTTCTAATAATTTGTTTCAAGACTAGAGCAAGTGAGTATAAGAGTGAGGATAATGTATTCATGAGTTTAATTTATCATAACGAGATACTTCATATCACGAACCATAACTCTTGAATTTATAATTCAAATTTAAGAGAGAGTTAAGAGTAGAGTTCAAGATAGTCTTTGAGTTCAATTGTGAATCCTTTGAGATCAACTATCGATTTGAACTAATTCCTAAGGATGTAAGTATGAGAATGAGCAGATTTGTATACATGAGTTCCATAATGTTCTTTAAACCCTCGAGTCAAGTCGTTCATGCTCATAAATTCCGCATGAACTCCATACATTGAGTGTCTTCAAGAGGAGTAGCATCTTCGAGTTCTATGTCTTTTCGCATTGAGTTCCTAATCCTTTTGAGATTATATTCCTACTTATCGGACTACTACATGATAACCATGAAGCCCTTGAGTTGAGTTTTTGATGCCCATAATTCCGCATGAACCCTATGAGTCGAGCATTCTAGAGAATTTTTTGAGTATTTTCAAGAAGTCTTTACAAATCCTTTAAACTTGTTTTAAGACTTGAGCTTTGAGTTAAGTAAGAGTAACAAATGAAGTTCTTTTTCTTCAAAAGAGTATATGGGAACTAACTATTCCCAAAGAGTAAATGCTTTTACATTTAAGCAAGAGAGGAGACAATGATTTCCAAGAGAGCCTTTGAGCTAGTTTTTCAGTAATTATATCAAACCACAAAAAGAGTTATGTTTTTAAACATATGAGCTAGTTACATTTTGGGAGAAGTATTGAGCACTGATTTGTGGACGAGCTTGAGTTCAGATAATTTAAAGTCTCCATAAACCGTGTAGCCAGCATGGGTAGAAAAGGGTCATACTTTTTAGATGATTCCTTGATACTTTTTAGCATAGACTAGTTGATCCACTTAGTAGTTAGGTTCTATACCCCCGTCAATGTATAGGACGGAACTAACAGCGTGAAGCAAGACGTTGTACCATCACATAGCTCATAGTGATGGTTGTAGGTTAGAGAAACTCCCAGAGAGATATTTTGTATTCTTATATACACATAGTTACTTTGTATATTCATATACAAGCAGATTTGATCTGGTATCCGTGCATACAAACTGAGTTACTTTCTACTTTTTCAAAAGCTTTCCATATATTGCATATGTATTATTGCTTTATATTAACTTGATTATCCAGAGTTGAATACCCAGAGTCGAGTATCTTATTATTGAGTTGAGCCTTATTTCACTGAGTTGAATATCTCATAGTTGAGTTTAGCCTTATTTCACTGAGTTGAATATCTTATCATTGAGTTGAGCCTTATTTCACTTAGTTGAATATCTAATCATTGAGTTGAGCCTTATTTCAATGGGTTCAATATCTTATTATTGAGTTGAACTATGTTTCTTTAAGTTGAGTTGAGTTGAGAAGAGGTAAGTATGTTGCTATTCCACTAGTTCAAGCTTATGTTATGATTTAGAATTCCCCTTACATGCTCGTATATTCCATGTACTGAGCGATTTGGCCTGCATCATTTCATGATGGAGATACAGTTACTCAGGACTATTAACAGGAGCTTCGTTGATACCATATGCAATTCGAGTTAGCACTGGTGAGCTTCCTTGCTTCTGGAGGGTTCCACTTGCACTTTCAGTTATATCAATTGTTAGGATGTCGTGGGTCTTGTCCCGACTTCCATATTTTGTCAGCTAGAGGCTTCATAGATAGGCAGTAGAGTTTGAGCATTCTGTTTCATTTAGCTTATTAAATCTTTTAAAGAATTGAGTTGCCTATTGTTTGGTAATTGAATATTCTATTTGTATTCAAAGTAAATCATTTAAGTTAAAGCTTTTTATTTGAGTTTCATGAATTTTATTCAGTTTTGAAGCTTTGTATGCTTGAATCAGTTTTCCGCTTGTAGTCTGCAAGGATGAGGGTTCGCTTGGGGACCAGCAATGGTTCTCGAGTGTCGGCCACATCCAGGGAGTAGGCTCGGGTCATGACATATTTCCCATTCTTTCCCTGTCTAAAAAAGCGGGATTCGCAAAGTGGCAAGAGGTTCGCAAAAGCGAACTTTAGTTTTCTTAAGAGGCCTCTGCCCTTTTTGCCAATTTCGTAGAAGAGAACGCTGCATCCTCTCTGAAACTAGCTGCCAACTTCATTGACTGGATAGCTTAAGATCATAAAAAGCAAATAGATTATACCTATGATGCTACCATTCATTAATGTCTTGAAATTATGCAATAATCGTCTACACTCACTTTGATTTCTACCCTTATTTTTCAATTACAAGAGTGTATGAAAAACCCCAAAACTAACAAAAGAGTATTTCTTAATATCAAACACTAACTATGAAATTAGGGAAAAGTTTTGTGCATCGAATCCCAATATTCCACAGGCAACTTCCCTTCCCAGTGGGAAAAATATTTTATCATCACAAATCTCAAAGAGATAGTTATCGGTTATAAAAATGCCCTGAGAAAAGTAAATTACTTCATACACTTTTAGTTGTACAGCGTTGTTGTAAAAATATATATGTACACTTTACTTTTCAGTTAGCTATCTTACTGTCTTCATTCAGATTTACTTTAGTTTAATTATATTCAGCTAGTCTATTATTCCATTCAGCTATTTTACATACAGTAAGTTCCATTTATTGACGCTATTTTGCGATGCACCTTTAAATAATGTAAATTAAGTTATTCAGGATTGGCAAGAGACGCTTCACTAGGATATTTTTCAATCATCCCTTGAAAAAAATCCTTTATCTTGGAGGGCTCACGTTAGTTTATCTTATTCGGTATTTAGTAGAAATTTCCAGTAGGGTTTTTAGGTACACATGGGTCTTGTTTTGGCAAATATCTTTAGTTATCATAAAAGCTTCATATACTAGTTAGATGAGTAGGTCAAATTAATATTTTCAGATGTTTTCAAGCATTTCGTGTTGAGATGTGTTAGTTGTGTTCATATCTTTGTGATACTCACCTTCGTAAAGTTTTCGTATTGTGTTTATATTCTAAGTATAGTGTGAGCTACGCTAAAGGTGATGTTGGGACTAGCAATGGTTCCTAGTGTCGGCCATGTAAATGGTTTAGGCTGGGGGCATTACATCATAAATTTATGCCAGCATTTAAATGTTAGTCACTTCCTTTATAGGAAAAAAGTACCTCTATACCCGGCAAACTTTAATAAAATTTATCTTAAATCTGATCTTCCTCTCATGAGGCTCACACAAGATGATTCTTTCATTTGCATATAATAAGTTTCATATCTCTTTGACTTCTCCCCTAATTCCATTTATATGGAAACCTTTAATCCTGAACAATTCCATGTAAGTTTTTTGATTTGTAACAAGGTAATATTTGTCATGTAACCGAACTTTGGGAGTAGCACATGATATGCAAACTATTCATGTTGCATGATAACAAACAAAGATTTGCATCCAGTAGTTAGTTAAACAAAAAAAAACTCAATACGATTAACATATACCTCATAACCCTGAAATATTCAAATCTCAATGTTCTAACCTTAACCATTTGTGTTATTTAACAATTACTTGTACATTTATCAAATTGTTGCACTTGGCTAGATAAAACATTCTCAAACTTGAAAATCTCTTGAATAATTAATTCATTTAAGTTTGAAATACTTAAAAACTAATCATAAGTCTTTGTGGCTATGACACACTAGTTCTTATTACTTGTGTGATCACATCTATTTGTGTGTATTTGACCTCAACCTTGCATATACATATTTTTAAACACGATTATTTCTTCAGTATAAATATTTAAATTCAATCCATAACTGATAATTGTTTACTCTAAAAACAAAAAATGAGTACAAAGTATATAAAGATTTATGTTTGAAACCAAATCATTTGCTAGAACTATCAAAATTAAAAGACATTATATTCATAATTTTTCTTTCAAATTAAAGAGATATTTTCAAACTCATACATATCAACAAATTTGTTGCTTAGCACTATCTTTGATAAAAAAGAAGCTTCTAAAAATCACAAAGTCCGCCAATCAATTAAGATAATCATCACAAATTCAATTTCACTGTTGAAAAGAGAGAACACAACTTGAATACATTGGAAATATAAAGTAAACGACCTCTTATCAGAATTTAAAAAGGCATTGATAGTATAAATTTTATGTTAGTATATATAAACTGACCTAGAAAGTGTAATTCATGATCTAAGGGAATCTACGCGAACTAGGGTTCTGAGTTTTATACAAGGAATTAAACAACGTTCCCAAGAAAACATGATATTTTGATTAAGAATACTATAAAAGCAAAATCACAACAAATCTCCAAGGTCTTACAAACCCTTGGTCTAACCAAGATATATAGAATCAAGGAGCTAACTGAATTCGAGGGACCTAGTGGATGAAAGTTATCCACTAGTGAAATACCACATACCCGGTGATGAAATCTACCGAGATATCCTTTGGATTTCATGTCTGAACTTTGCAAAATGCTTCTTCTTGTTCTTGGAAGAGCTGGTCGCCTTAGGAGAATGAGGATTTTAGGTAGTTTCTGACTAGTTTACTAAGCTTGAACTGAGTAAGACGACATATTTTAAACATTAAATGACGTGTTTTAAGTGCCCAACACATAGGGGAAAAGACTAATGTGACCCTGACTTAAATTCTGCCGAAGTGGCTTCAAGACAGGCTTCACGGGCCGTCATGATGACTAAGGCCCATCAAGAAGCTCGTGAACACCCCCTACCCAATAGGTCTTCACTAAAATGTGCATACCATTTTACTCTGAGCAACGATTGTAATAAACTCAATGACGTTGGAAAGAGGACTCAATTATCTTTAATTTGATAGGTCATTGAACACCTAATTCATTTTGTGCCGAAAGATATGGTTGTTTGAAGTAGACCCTAAACTCTAAGTCTAACAAGTCTCCTTTACATATGACTTCACAGTCCGTCTGGATCTCCACGGACCATTTAGACGTTTATGGTGCTTAACCAGTGACTTGGGGGGTTGAAACCTCACTTAAAAACTAATGAATTGACTTCAAGATAGGCTTCACGGGCTGTCATGAGTACCACGACCCGTCAAGTGGGTCATGAAGATTCTCTACCCGACAGGGCTTCACTAAAACAAGCATAACATTTTACTCCAGATCGGAATTAGGCAAACTTGGTGGCATTGGAAAGAGGACTCAAACACATTGAATTTGATTGGTTTTGGGCAAACTAATTCATTTTCTATTGAAATATATGATCGTTTGAAGTTGACTCAAACCTCAAAGTCTATAAAGTCTCTTTCCTAATCCACTTCAAGGCTCATGTGAAGCTCCACATACCATTTAGTGGTCCATGGTCTTTCACCTTTTGCTGGGTGCATAACCACGAGTAGGGTGACGAGTCATAGTCCTCTTCATGGCACGTGGACCCCCTCCGTGGTTTGCCCTTCTCTCTTGTTGAATCTTAGTTCTGATTTTATAGGTGTTACAATATCTCCCCCTTGGGGTCATCTGTCCTCGAATGAAGTCTAAAAAAGCTTAGTTTGGAGGGAAGGAGCTGCAATCACTACCACCAAGTACTAGAAATTGATATTTAACTGTCCTGAGTTCCATGAACATGCAAATATGCTGAATCTTTGTGCTTTAAAGTACTTAGGGTGGATTGTGTAAATCAAAAGAGTGGAAAAAAGGAGAAGAAGTGAAATGCAAGTCATGCTTCATGAAGGTAGAAGTCACTAATCCAATACAATCATACATTTACCCTCAGCCCCATTACATGCCTTGAAAGACCTTGGTGATCTTGATTGAGCCGAATGACATGTTGATTGGAAAATACGGGCAAACATATCGGTAGAATCATGCATGTGTTTATCCTTGAGAGTGTGAGAGTTGATTTTGATTCTTTAATTCTTAAATTTTGATGAGCATTGTGTGGGCATGGAATCATTCTTGATGTGAAGGCGTTCTAATACTCCTGTTGAGCTTGAATTTGCATTTGAAGCAAGCATTGTGAGCTTGACTCCTATTTGATGATGACTACACACAATTTGAAACTTTTAGTGCATAATTAAACATTGCTTGAGTAGATTAAACCTTTTGTAAATTGATGTTAAGTCTCAAGTAGCAGTATTTGCAGACATCCCTATTGACCTGATTGATCTTGTGCTTTACTTGAGGACAAGCAAAAGTTTAAGTTGGGGGTGTTTAAGAGTCGGTGATTTCAACTCATTTAGGGCTTAATATTCAAGGAATTAGTGTTTGCAATGCCTATTTTAAGCTCATAACTGATGTTGAAGTTTTAATATGCAACAATGAAGGCAAAAGAGCAAGGTGAGGACATTACAAGGAAAATAGGAGCAAAAAGAGTGGAAAAAGTTGAAGGTAAGCAAAGCTGGTATTCGCCAAAACCACTCGACGAGTCGCCAAGTGGACCTTCAGCTAGCCCAAAGTTCCAGAGTGCCTACCCATGGACAAAACAAACTTGGAGACCAGACTAGTGATTCGGCGATGCACTGAAGAAATAGGCGATGCCGATCTCAATCGCCTAATGTTACAGAACGAGGTGTTAAAACACCATTCCAAGAAGGCGATAGAAGAAGCATTCGGCGTATCACTAACCGGTTCGGCAAACTTAACCCATTTCGCAAAAAGTTACAGAACAATTTGCTAAAAAAACCATGCCAAAAAGGTGAGAAGAGGAGCACTCGGCATGTCACCGACCAGTTTGGCGAGCTTAATTTATTTCACCAAAAAGTGAGAAGAGGAGCACTCGGTGTGTCACTGACCAAGTCGACGAGCTTGATTTATTTCACCGAGTGGACTCCGTGCTAAAATTCTGGGAATGGATAAATGCAATTTTGAAAAGAAAAATGAGGAGTTCCCACATTGTTCACTTATGGGTTTTCGAGTTCTTACATTTTAGAACATTGTTTTTGCATTTTTGAGCAAGGATTTAGAGATTGTGAGATTTTTAGCTTTAATTTGATTATTTGGAGACTTGTGGATCATTGCCCAATCTGATGGAAAACTTTATTGGTAATGATTTCTTTGTTCTGTACTATGTTTGGCTAAAACCCCATTCTTGGGGGTGTGATTATGTAGTTGAATGCATTAATTAGATAATGGGTGTTGTTAGTTACAGATTTTATTGTTGTTTTGAAGTGGGTTCAATTAATAGTTTGTGTTTTAATTGAGGAATTGTAGTTGCAAATGCAATTCTATTTTAGTACTTTATACTGGCTTGAGAAAGAAGTGTTAGAGTTGAATTGTTAGTTAATGATCGTATCGATTGTGTTGTTACGATTCTAGCTTGAGAAAGTGGGTTTAAATGCAAACTTACAAATCTAGCTTCAAAAAGTGGATTGATTAAGGTTATGGGTTGTTTAATTGTGTCGTGTTTGTTGAGGTTCAAAAGAACTCACTTGATTCGCAGTAGTTCATTGAGAAATGGCTGCACCCAAAACCTAGCCTACCCACTAAAATTCAACTACTTTGAGTAGTTAGTAATCACTCATTACATGAAATTAGCATTTAACTCTATCACACTCCCAATAAACCTTCTCCATTGGCTTACTTCCGGTGTTAGTAATTGTAAATTTGGTTACCCAAATCCCCCCATTTGACATTGATTGTCAAAACTCTGTGATTTAATTTATTGTTGTGAAATTTTTACATCTACAAACGATTAGAAAACCTATTTTACTTCTTAATCGAGTTCTTTACTGTATCACTCCATGGGGATCGACACCAACTATTAGTTGGGTTTATACTTGTTAGCGACCACCTACACATTGAATCAGATGAAGTGTAGTTGAGCGTTATCACACATCACCTTATAGTTACCCCCTTAGGTCTAAGGTCGTCATTCATAGTATGTGGACCTATTTCATAGTTTCTAAACAATCCTATATTCACTTTACTCAAGGATATTAACAAAGAGAACATAGAAAATTATAATATTAGATCACATGACAATATATTATACTATCTTGGCTTCACATCTCTATTCCTATGGCTTAAAGTCCTTTTATACATAAATATTTTGTCCCAACTTACTACTTCACATAGAGAGCATGTATACTTTCTAGTTGCATCACCACCCTCATTTCAAGGCTATCAACTTAAACTACTTCATTTTTTAACATCCACTCACCACCTCAAACTTGATATATATTAACACAATAGAATATCTAAGTCACCTTAACCAATAACTTTCTTTGTGATACTAAAATAAGATTTACACATACTCATTAAGTCTTAGATAAGACGTAAGGTAACATCACCTCATTACTAACTTAGTGGTGCATAACTAAAACTACACACTTTACTCAATTACTATCCCACCTTTTATTAAGGTTACTTCACTTCTAACTTCAAACTTCTAACCTTAGGAAATTCTATTACTAATGGCTCATAATGACACAAATCACACTTATATTACAGGTAATAACTGATGAGTCCACAAATTAGAGTCATTTAGGGCTATATTTTAATAGAAATTGTGTCCTTAAATGCTTATTTTATCTCAATATTTGATGAAAATCCTTAAGTTTCAGGTATTTGAAGTTTGAAGGAAAGCATGGACACTATGCAAAAAGGAACGAAAGGGCTGAAAAGAACAAGAAAATGAAGGCCTGAGGATCACCGAGTGCACTTGGCGAGTCGCCGAAGGATATCACTTCGCCTTTTGTTCCAGTGTGCTGAGCCCTGAAGGAAATGATCAAGTAGGCGGAAAAAGGGATCATTTGGTGCATCGCCGAGGAGTTCCGCAAAGCAGTACTATGTCGCCCAATGACCCAGAGCACGACGATGCTGAAGGATGGTGGAAGACGACTATGAACTACACCAAAGGGCGAATCGTCGAGTTGATCGGCGATTCTAACTAATGTCATCGAATGATCCGCTGCAACACAGATTTTTGAAAACTATAAATACTCGTTGAGAGTTATAGCTTAGCATCAAATTTTCAATATAGAACAATTAATATAATTTTAGTACTTTTTATTTTTGCTCTAAGTTTGAGAGGGTTTTGAAAACTTGAAGGGGAAGAGGGTTTCATCTCCAAGGGTTTGGACTTGGATCTCATGGATTCTTCATTCTTGGCATGTAACAAGACTTAAATCTTCATACCCACTTGAATGCAAGCTCATTTAGGTATAAATTTTTATCTCTTGATGTGTGGTTAAAAACCCCAATTCTTGGGGTGTGATTTAGCGAATATGGGTTAAGATTGTTGTTGGGTCTTGTTTGCTGATAGATTAGATGTAGTTTAATGGTGATTTCATCTAGTAGTTGTGGATGAATTTAACAAATTTGTAGTTGCAAATACAAGTTTATTTATATGTTTTTGGCTTGCTCGAGAGAGAGGTCGTGAAACCAAGACTACTAGATTGATGGCCTAAGGAATGGGTCGACATGAGGTTCAGCTCGAGAGAGTGAACCGTAGTCCCATATCCTAACACTCAGCTCGAGAGAGTGAGTGGAGTAAGGCGTAGACTGGTCTTCATGCGGCAAGTGGGTGTCCGAAAGGAACCCATTTGAAACGGGGTAAGTTGCTCGAGAGAGAATTTATTCCCACGTATAGCTTAGCCTAGTCACTATTACTCTATAAATTCTCTATCAAAAGCATGTACCCAATTATTTAGATTAACCCATATTCCGGTCACATCCCAAGAATCCTCTCTCATTCATAGATTTCTTTGTTATTTCTACTGTTTTTCCTATACTTGTGACAAAACCCCTAAATTGTTAATTGACACTTTTGTGTCCCCCAATTATTTTAATCGTTAATATCTTTAGCTACGACTAGTTAGAACTAAAATTTATTTTTCTATTAATTTCGAAACCACTCCCTTGGGACTCAACCCCAACCCTTGGTTGGGTTATTATACTATTGCACGATTGTAGACACTTGCATTGGAAGTTGTGTCATTGATAATGCAAACATCAATAACACTTCCCCAAGCATTGTAGAACATACTTTCTCCTTAAAAGACTCATCTAAATAAAGGTTTCAGAAACAGTTTGAGAGCATAACATCCTTGACTCAATGCACGATTTATATGAATAAGAGTGCTTTCTTTCAGATCAAATGAGGTAAACCACATGATGACTCATCTTAAACCTTGTGCAATCTCATTATTTTCTGATGGCTTTATCGGAGTGTACCTCATCGATAAGGATCTGCGCTTTTACTATTCCTACCACCTCAAGAAAAGGTACAGGTAGAGGAATTTGAGAAGCGTACGAGTTAAAATAAGTTTCTTAGGGGACAAATCTATTGCATTATCTAGAATATTATAGAAAGAAAACATTTCCTAAATGCCTCGTAGCCTCCCAAAAAAAGTACAAATGTCCACAAGAGTCTACAAGATAAAGCTTCATAGATATCATGGAAAAGTTTAACCTTGTGCTGTGATTACCAAGTTTATCACGACCCGAGACTACCCTCTAGTCATAACACGGTGCTTAGAGTCACAAGTGAACCCAAGATAACCCCTAATACTTGTACAATCATGAACTACTAATTATTAACATGTAAAAAAATTTAAAATGACTAAGCGCAAACGTATTTATGGAATATTGGTTCAATATATTTTTGAACAAAGACATGCATACAGTAACAATAATCATAAAAGAATGTAAAATAGAATAGACTGAATACAATAACTCTAAATTATTGTCTATGAAGTCTCTACTAATACCGATTCGAGTTTGCCTGGACATGACCCTTGCCCCCTTTAATTAATACATGCAAATATAAATTAATATACTAGAACAACAAACTAACTTGAAAATAAAGCAATTTAAGTAAATTTTTCTGTCTTGAAACTCTTCTAAAATAATGCATTTAACATTAAAGATAATAATACTTTCTTGAAATACTTTTTAAAAATAATGCACTTAAAACTAAATATACTTTCTTGAACTTTTTCTTTAAAGGCTTCTTTAAAATTTTGAACATACTTTATTTGTGAAATTAATGCAGATGAAATAATATGTAAAGATTTTAAAATACCATAGATTAGAAAGGCATTCATGTTGTATTATAAGAACAAACCATGAATCAATAATCATTAATGATATTAAGTACAATAATTTTGATGGTAAAATCAAGAATCAGTAGTAAGAGATGCAGTGAATTCAAAATAATAAAATTTGGGGTAAAAACGTACCCTAACTTTGATTTTAATAATTTAAATTGCAGCTATAGGGAGTGAGGAAGAATAAAGTTCCTCGCTTTGATAATCTAATAATTTAATTCTCCATGAATCTTGTAATAAAATCCCTCACTTGAAGAAGAACGATCAAGAAATGTTTTCTTGAGATTTTTTAAAATATGATAGTCAAGTGTTAAGATTTCAATTAATGTTTCATGATTTTAAGAAAGAATTTGAATTTGAAAGATCGAAATCCTTGAAGAGGAACTTAGTGATAACACTCAAATTACCCTCGAAACAAATTCGAAGGGTAAGCGGTCGTCATAAAAAAATACCCAACTAAGAGTCGGGGTCGAATCCCACAGAGAAAACTATATCGTTGATTTAAAATATAAAGGATGAATTGCTAGAATTTTGTACCGAAACACACAATTTACAGAATCAAATTAAGGGGGTGATTGTCGTAACTAAGGAAAGGTTTTGGGCCACGACGATATGAAGAAAGGGATGTATGAGAATTGACATATTCGGAATTCAATCAATATCTTTGGATTTCAACCCATGCTCATTCAATCATAGATAGGTTAGATCATCATCAATCAATCATAATATCCTCTCGGTTTCAAAAGGTTATATCACGATATCTCCTTTCAATCTTAATCGTGTCAACAACAAAGTAATCAAAGACCTTAATCTAAACCTCAATTTCTAGCAAGTTTATCATTCAACAAAGTAGACCTATATTATCTCTTTTGGGTCTAAAATATAGATTTCAAAGCCAAATATGATTATTAACCAAATTATCCACTACACGAATTCTTTTTCGAGCAACCACAAAGATCGGAAGCTACACTCATCCTTGGACTCTCAAATCATAAATTTAAAAATAAAAACTAGGTTAGACCCATTTACATTCAAAAACACTATTTTTTTCTAAAGCTAATCAATTTCATTGTAATGGAGTTTGAAAACCAGTATTACAATATTTCCATTTTTCTCCTTGTAGACTAGATTGAACATCTAAAATTTCAGATCTTTAAACTGAACGAAAACTTGTATCCATCCTCAAACAAAGAGAATTTGTGAGTTTAAAAATCATGGTGGTTGGTTTGTGGATTTTCCTTTTGATGAGGATTGCTCACTTACTTGTCATGTTTCACTTAGTTTCCGAACTGTCCATGTCATTGATCGATTGCACTTTTGACCCTAATTTTGGCTCCCCCAACTAACTGAAATAGAATATCTACCTTTATTGAATGGTACCCATTATATTTGTTAGAAATATGTATAAGAACTGCAACAGTCCAAGTTCTCTGTATTGTAGGGTAGTTAGGGTAGTTATTTACTGTTTAGTAGTTAATTAGTTTCTATCTTATCCTTAGTTAGTTTTTTAATCTTATCCTTAGGAGTTGGTTTACTTGTAAACTCTATAAATATCTATTTTATAATGAAGTTAGTAGTTTAGCTTTCATAATTTTTTTCTTTTTTGGTTTATCAAACTAATGTTCCTACTTGTTCAATAACAAAATAAAATCAGATTGTTATGTTTTTCCTTCTCTGAAAACTAATAATTGGTATCAGAGCTATTATTTCTTGAGGGGTCTGTGGGTGTTTCATCAAAGTTATGATTGTAATCAAGAAGACAAGTTTATCAATGATGGAAGCAGAATCAAGTTTTTTGGTAATGACACCACCTATTTTTAATGGTGATAACTATCAGATTTGGGCGGTAAGGATGGAAACTTATCTAGATGCCATGGATATGTGGGAGGCAGTCGAAGAGGATTATGAAGTTCCTCCGTTGCCTAACAATCCTACTATGTCCTAGATCAAAAACCATAAAGACAGGAAAACCAGAAAATCAAAGGCAAAGGCCTGTTTATTTTCAGCAGTATCTTCTTCAATCTTTACTCGAATTATGTCTCTAAAGTCATCAAAAGCCATCTGGGATTATCTCAAGGCAGAATACGAAGGGGATGAAAGGATCAGAGGTATGCACGTGCTAAATCTTATAAGAGATTTCGAGATGCAAAAGATGAAAGAAACTGAAACCATCAAAGATTACTCTGAAAGGTTCTTGAACATAGAAAACAGGGTAAGATTACTTGGTTCCGTGTTTAATGATTCACGTATTGTTGAAAATATTCTGGTAACTATGTCGGAAAGATTTGAAGCAACCATAACTACTTTGGAAAACACTAAGGATCTGTCCAAGATCACCTTCGCAGAGTTATTGAATGCTTTGCAGGCTCAAGAACAATGAAGAGTCATGAGAGAAGAAGGAAATACCGAGGGAGCATTGTTTTCCAAGCCTCAAGATGGAGGCAAAAACAAAAAGAAGAAGAACAAGAAGAATGGTGAAGGCATTTCAGCAAGTACTACCAAAGGAAAAAGTGGACACTCAAAGAAATATTATCCTCCTTGTAAGCATTGTAACAAGAAAGGTCATCTACCATATAAATGTTGGAGAAGGCCTGATGCTAGATGTAGTAAATGCAATCAACTTGGGCAAGAAGTTGTCATTTGCAAGAACAATGGTCAGCAACAAGAAGCAGAGGCTCAAATTGTTGATGGTGAGGAGGAAGATCAACTCTTTGTTGCTACATGTTTTTCAAGTAGATCATCAAGTGAGTGTTGGCTGATTGATAGTGGATGAACTAATCATATGACAAATGACATGCATCTCTTCTAGGAATTGATGCCCACGACCATTACTGAAGTCAGAATAGGTAATGACGACCATCTTCCTGTCAGAGGGAAAGGAACCATTGCTATTCCAAGTCATTCAGGTAGTAAAACAATTTCTGATGTGCTTTATGTACCTGACATAGATCAAAACTTGCTTAGTGTTGGTCAATTGATGGAAAAAGGCTACAAATTAAATTTTGAAGATAATTATTGCTTGATCAAGGATGCTTCAGATCAAGAAATGTTTAAAGTAAGAATGAGAGGCAAAAGTTTCTCATTAGATCCATTTGAGGAGGAGCATGTTATATTTTCAGCAAAAGAAAGTGTTGCAGAAGTATGGCACAAGAGACTCGGACACTATCACTATGAAGGATTGGTTAAAATGAAAATAGTTAAGGACTTGCCTGTTTTAGAAGTGCATTCTTCAAATTGTCTTGCGTGTCAATATGGAAAACAAAACACTTCCATTTCCAAAGACAACTTGGAGAGCCCCGAACAAATTGCACCTAATTCATAATGTTATAGCAGGACCTCAAAGGACTCCTTCACTAAAATGTAGTCTTTACTATATCATTTTTATAGATGATCTAACCCGCATGTGCTGGATTTATTTTCTCAAGCATAAGTCAGAGGCTTCTAATGTCTTTCGGAAGTTCAAAGCAAAAGTAGAAAATGAAGCTAACTATAAAATTCAGTCTGTAAGAACAGATAATGGAAGGGAATACACTTCTTACCAGTTTGACATGTTATGTGAAGAAGCAGGGATTCATCATCAGCTTACTACTCCCTATACTCCACAACACAATGGAGTAAGCGAGAGAAGGAACAGATACATTATGGAAATGACCAGAGGCATGTTGCACGAGAAGAACTTGCCAAAGAAATTTTGGGCAGAGGCAGTAAATACATCAATTTTTCTTCAAAATAGGCTTCCCACAAAGGCAGTGAAAGAGAGAACTCCATTTGAAGCTTGGTATGGATTTAAACCATCGTTAAATTTTCTGTAAGTGTTTGGTTGACTCTGTTTTTCCTACATTCCTCAGGTTAAATGAGATAAAATAGATAAAAAATCTGTCCCAGACATTTTTACTGGACATAGTTCAATTTCAAAGGCATATAAGGTCTTCCAACCACAAACTGAAAATATAATCTTTGGTAGAGATGTGTATTTTATAGAGAATGAAGAGTGGTGTTGGGAAGACTCGAAGAAATCTGTCCTTAACACTTCTGACAAAGCAAAAAAGTCTCCTACCAAGTTTTTTGAAAAGAAAATATCACTCTCACGGCAGGATGAAATGGTGGATCATTTACTAGTTAAAGGTACTCGACAACTCGCTGATATATGTTAGAGATGCAATGTAGTCGTATGTCAACCTTCTGGGTACAATGAAGCCAAGAATGATAAAAAATGGGTGGCTGCAATGAAAGAAAAGTTGTTTATGATTGAGAAGAACATGACTTGGGAGCTTGTTGATCAACCTGAAGACAGAAAGATAATTGGATTGAAATGGGTCTTTAGAACCAAGCTAAATGCAGATGGTTCAGTGAACAAGCATAAAGCAAGACTTGTAGTTAAGGGGTATGCTCAAATTTTTGGTGTGGATTATTTTGATACATTTGCACCAGTAGCTAGGCTTGACACTATCAGGTTACTTCTTGCTCTTGCTGCACAATTGGGTTGGAAAGTGTATCAGATGGATGTCAAATCAGCATTCCTTAATGGCTTTCTTCAGGAAAAAAATTAGGTTGAGCAACCTGAAGGCTTTGTGAAAAAAGGAAAGGAGGACAAAGTTTATAGGCTAAGAAAGGCACTTTATGGACTTAAACAGGCACCAAGGGCCTGGTATGGTCGAATAGATGGCCATTTATATGGCTTAGGCTTTGAAAAGAGTCTATCAGAATCTACTCTTTATGTTAAACATCATGGCATTGATATTCTTGTTGTGTCTATATATGTGGCTGATGTACTAGTTACAGGAAGCAATACAAGGCATATCGAGGATTTCAAGCAAGAAATGATGCAAGCCTTCGAGATGACTGATCTTGGTCTAATGTCTTATTTTCTTGGTATGGAAATCAAGCAGGGACAGGATGAAGTTTTCATTTGCCAGAAGAAATATGCTAAGGAAATTCTCAAGAAGTTCAACATGGAAGACTGCAAGGAGATGAGTACTCCTATGAACCAAAAAGAGAAACTAAGCAAGAATGATGGAGCAGAAAAAGTGGAGGAAATGTACTTCAGAGGCTTAGTCGGTTGTTTGATGTATCTCATAGCTACAAGACCTGATATTTTGTATGTTGTAAGCATTCTATCGAGGTTCATGCATTGTGCTAGTGAGGTGCATCTAAAAGCAGCAAAACGAGTTGTCAGATACATCAAAGGTACCATAAATTATGCTGTCAAGTTTCAGAAAAAATTAGATCTGAAACTACTTGGGTATTCTGATAGTGATTGGGCTGGATCCGCCGATGACATGAAGAGAACATCTGGATATTGTTTCAGTCTTGGCTCAGGAATGTTTTCGTGGTGCTCAAAAAAGCAGGACATTGTGGCTCAATCCACTACAGAGGCAGAATTTGTGGCTGCAACAGCAGCAGTGAATCAAGCATTGTGGTTGAGGAAAATTTTTGGTGATCTGCACATTAATCAGACAAAGGGAACTGAAGTATTTGTGGACAACCAATCTGCGATAGCAATTTCTCATAATCCTGTATTTCATGGGAAAACAAAACACTTCAACATCAAGCTTTTCTTCTTGAGGGAAGTGCAAAATAATGGTGACGTGATTCTGCTCTATTGCAAAACTGAAGAGCAGCTGGCTGATATCTTCACCAAACCATTATCAGGCAGTAAATTTCAACTTCTCAGGCAAAAACTTGGAGTTTGCAGCTCTTAAAGCAAGGAGGAGTGTTAGAAATATGCATAAGAACTGCAACAGTCCAAGTTCTCTGTATTGTAGGGTAGTTATTTACTGTTTAGCAGTTAATTAGTTTCTATCTTGTCCTTAGTTAGTTTTTTAATCTTATCCTTAGGAGTTGGTTTACTTGTAAACTCTATAAATATCTGTTTTATAATGAAGTTAGTAGTTTTGCTTTCATAAATTTTTTCTTTGTCGATTTATCAAACTAATGTTCCTACTTGTTCAATAACAAAATAAAATCAGATTGTTATGTTTTTCCTTCTCTGAAAACTAACAATATTCAAAAGAAAGGAAGAGGACTTTGAATAAGGGAAAAAAAAAAAAACTATGCAAATTAAGATCAAGTGTGATTTTTTTTTAAAAAAAACTAAGAATATTGTGCAATGCTGAGGGGGGGAATTGTCACTTTATCCCAAATAAATTCTCTACACATTCCATGCCTATGTTATAAGACGATAACAAGTCCTACTTGATCCCCTTTTTGGCGTTATCACATTAGTTGAAACTTATATGAGGGTCAAATATATGCTATCTAAATCTTATGCATTGAACACCATTCTTAGTGTGAATGGGTTTTGTAAATATCCTGCTATATCTATATTTCTATTGTCTGTGAAGTACATTTCTATTTGTCATTAAGACACTTGAAACATCTGGATATAAATAATTATAATTCCTTAATTATATGTTTGAGGTACCATTTGAAACTATAGGAATCTCTCAAAGTTGACCTAAAATTTGTCTTAAAGTAGTTGAACGTGATTCATATGCATAATACTAATTGTTGGTACCAACTAAATTCAAAACATTTTCAACGATGAACTGATTTCTTTCTCTTAATCCTCGTGTACTCTTTTACAATGATGACTTTTGTAAAAAAGAAAAAAAAGCATAGGAATAAAAGGGAAAAAACTCTTTGATATATGTAAACTACGTTTGACCTGATTCTTGCCATGTCCATATATAGGTAGTCCTAAAATTATATCCAGTTCCTATAAGATTAGTAGAAGAAGATTCATTTTTAGAACTTTTAAAAATAAGTTGAATTAAAAAATTTCATAGTTCCTCCGTATCAAAAACTTCTGGATATTTTATTTTGTTAATAAAAAGAAAAAATCACTCTAATGTATTCATAGGGAACAAACACCCTATAATCTTTCATTTCTACGGAACAAACACAAAAGTTGCATTTTGACTTTATGGAGCAATCACCCTAGATACATTCTAGGTAGCAAACACCCTAGGTGCATTTTAACGTTACGAAATAGACACCCTATTGGTATTTCATTGAAAAACGCCCTATTTTTATTTTTTTAGGGAAGGAAGAAAACATCTAGTTGCATTTTCCCCTTTGAGAACAAGCACCTTAATGGTACTTTAGGGAATGAAAACTTTATAATCTTTGATTTATAGAGAACAAACACCTTAGTTTATTTTTAACCATTGGGAACAAAAACCCTAGTGGTATCCTAGGTAACTAACACCCTATCATCTTTCATTTCTAGGGAACAATAACCCTAGTTGCATTTTACCTTAGGAAACAAACACAGTAATGGCATTTTAGGGAACAAACACCCTATTATCCTTAATTTCTATGAAAAAAAACCCTAGGTGCATTTTCAACTTAGGAAACAAACACACTATTGGTAATTTAGGGAGTAAAAATCCCTATCACCTTTCATTTCTAGGGCACAAACCCCACTAGTTGCATTCTGACCTTATGGTACAAACATCCCAGTGGTTGGCATAATCACAACCCTTCATTTCCTGTTCACACCTTTAAAACCCAACACAAAAACCATATCATCTTACATTTCTAGGGAATAAACACCCTAGTTGCATATCGACCTCAGGGAATGAACCTCCTAGAGGTATCTTAGGGACAATAAATCAAACATTTTTCATTTCAAGGGAACAAATACCCTAGTTGCGTTATTACCTTGGGTACAAACACCTAGTGGTTATTTATTGTACAAACACCCTAACAAATATAATTTCTAGGGAACAAACACTCTAGTTGCATTTTGGCCTTAGGGAACTTTAACACCTAGGAACTTGGTAAGTTGCGTTCGCAAGGGAATTTTCAGTAATGATTGATGGTTCATATATGGACGAGCCTATCTACGGACCATAGAAAGTCCTACGGTTTGTAGGAGGGAAGTTGTGGAGGAGCCTTTGAACAAATTTAAAATGTTGAGTCTTTGAACGTTTCCCAAAGACCAATATGATTGTCCATAGGAGGATTATAACACTCAAATTACCCAAAAATAATCAAAAGAGTAAGCGGTCGTTTTCAAAAGAAATACCCAACTAAGTGTCGGGGCCGAATCCCAGAAGGACTGGTTTAAGGATAAAAGTTCAACTAAGAAATTTAGAATATGAACTTGTTCATTATAGAAATTTAGAACAATTAGGTTAATGATTCCACAAAATTTACAAAAAAATCTTTCTAATCAAGTATTTCGTTTAAATTAAAAACACATGGATTTTACAAGTAAGAGATGATCTAGGGGTGTAGGGATTTGTATTGATGTCACGTAGGGGTACAAATGTTTCTCAATAGTTCTAGAAAAAAATGGATAGGGTAGGTAATCTTTAATGACACTAATCTTCTTTCAATCTCATAGAACCATATCATAGAATCACATTCGATCTCATCTATGTGAATGACAAATCAACTTATTTCCTTTAAAAATCTATCTTTCTTGCAGATATGCCAACTACAAATGAACCATAATCTATCTTTGGAGCAAACAATAGAAATCAAACCTAAATTGTATGCATCAAGTTATTTACCCACTTTTATTGATCTCTTTTGAGTATTAACTGAAAATTTAGACTAGGATTAAGTTTACAACCTTAGCCCATAATTTAACCCCATGCTAAATAACCTAAATTCATAGATGAAAAACAATAAAACAGAGCATAGCACAAGACCCACTACATAAAAACAACATCCAACCCCATAATGAAAACCCCTAGAACTGGGGTTTTAGCCACACATTATTAAAAGCAAAGATATTTTACCTATGATGCTACCCACCATTAGTGTGTTGAAATTAAGCAATAATCTGCAACATTCACTTTGATTTGAACCATTAATTGTCAACTACAAGAGTGAATGAAAAAACCCAAAACTTTGAAAAGACTATTTCTCAATATCAAAAACTAACTATGAAATTAGGGAAAATTTTGTGTTTCAGATCCCAACATTCCACAACCAACGTCCCTTTTTCTAAGAACACCTTTTTCTCTCTTTGGGAAAGATGTTTTATCATCATGAATCTCCACGAGATAGTTATCAGTTAGAGAAAATCCTAAAAAAGGTGAAATATGTTAGTTTCAACATTTCCAATTACTGCATATCATTTTAGTTGCAAAGTATTGTTGTTAAAATGCATACGTAAACTTGACTTTTAAGTTAGGTATCTTAGTGTCTACTTTAAGATTTACTCTTTTAGTTCAAAATATTCAGCTAGTATATTGTATCATTAAACTAGTCTACATACCGTACATTATGTATACTGATGTTATTTGGTATTGCATCTTTAAATGATTGGCAACAGACTCTTTACTTGGAGCTTTTCCCATCAGCCTTTGGTAGAACTCCTTGAATTCGGCGAGTTCCAATTAGTTTATGTTTTTCGGTATTTAGTAGAAATTTCTAGTAGGGTGCTTAGATAGTTGTTGGTTTTGTCCTGGCACATATCTTTAGCTTAGTAGAGTCTTCATAAACGACTTAGACCATCTCCAACCCACACCAAATCCTAAATTTGGTGTAAAATTTGTTGTTTTGAGCTCCAACCCACACCAAATTTTACACCGAGTTTGGTGTGTGAATAGTGTTAAACACCAATTCACTTTTTGAATATTTTAATATTATTTCACTATACAAACTTTTAATTAAACATTATATAAATTGTATGTTTTAATTAAATCTCTTGTATATTTAATTATTTTTTATGTAATATTTTTATAATATTAATTTTTGATATAAAATTTAGCTTTTTTATAAATTAATTTTTCTATATATGACTTTTAAAAAAAATTAAATTTATGTTAAAGGACAAAGAAGCTCATTTTGAACTACATAATGCATTAATAGAGCATTTATGGGAGCACCGTAGTGATCTTGAAAGTTGAATATTTATGTAAAACTTAAAATAATTTTTTCAATTATGTAATGTTTATTAAATTGTATTTCATTAATGATTTCACTTTTATTTGTATTATCCATTATTATGTATAATATATAATATTTTCTAGCAATTTATATTATTTAAAAAAGTATGGTACAAAATAATTTTATATTAAACGATTATAAAAGGAAATAATATGAATTATATATGGTGAATATTTTAGAAACAATTTTTTTTTATGAAATAAGAAAATATAAATGAAATAACAAATAATAATATAATAATGAAGAGAGAAAAATATTCCTTTTTGGTGTAAAATTTGGTGTAGTGGGTTGGAGTTGATTTACACCAAAAATAGTGCTGACACCAAATTTGGTATAAAATTTGGTGTTTGGGTTGGAGATGCCCTTAGACATGTTAGACAAGTCAGTCAAATTAACATTTTCAGTGTTTTCAAATATTTAGTGTTGAGATGTGTTTATTATGTTTATATCTTTGTGGTACTCACCTCCATAAAGCTTCTATATAGTTTTTATAGTCTTAGTATAGTTGTGATCCACGCTAAAGGTTTACTTGGGACCAAAAATGGTTCCGATTGTTGGACACGTCTAGGGTGTACGCTCGTGGCATTAAACCCACGATATATGTCAGCATCTGAATTTTTGTCACCTCATTGATAGGAAACACGTACCTCTTTCTAAGTTAAGTACTAACCCTATAAAAGCTTCGAAAAACATTAAAATTTATCTTGAATCTTATCTTCTTCTCTTGAGGCTCACAGAAGATGATTGTATCATTTGAATACACCAAGTGTAATATCTCTTTAACTTCTCTACTATTTCCATTTATCAGGAAACCTTTAATCCACTTGTTCTAAACGGTCATCTTCATCGACTATCAAATCCCTCCATTACCATGATGAATAAGACGAGTGATAAAGGACCACCCAGTATAATTCCCTTTTTTGAAGGAATGAAACTCACTGGTTGACTATTCACATGGATACAAAATCTCACAGTGCTGGTATAGAATCTAATCTAGTCCAACAATCCCATGTATGTTTCTTGATTTATAATAATGTAATATTTATCATATATCCGGACATTAGGAGTAGCATAATGCAAATTATTGAAATCTTGTGATAACAAACCAATATTTATCGAGTAGTTAGTTTAACAAAAAAATCAATATGATTAACATTTGTCTCAAAACACTGAAATATTCTCATCTCAATGTTCTAACCTTATATATTTGCGTTATTTCAGAATTATTTTTTCATCTATCAAATTGTTGCAATTAGCTAGATAAAACATTCTCAAACTTGAAAATATCTTGAATAGTTTATTCATTTAAGTTTGAAATAGTTAACAACTAATCATAAGTATTTGTTGCTACGACACACTAATTCTTATCACGTGTGTGGTCATGTGTACTTGTGTGTATTTGACCTCAACATTGCACATACATATTTTAAAAAAGATTGTTTCTTAAGCATAAATATTTAAGTTCAATCCATAACTATAATTGTTTACTCTAAAAACAAATAAGAGTACAAAATACATAACATATTTACGTTTGAAACCAAATAATTTTCTAGCCCTATCAAAATTAAAAGACATCATTTTCATAATTTTTCTTTCAAATTAATGCGAGATCGTCAAACTCATCCATATTAATAAATTTGTTGCTTAACACTATCTTCGACCAAAAGGATCCTTATAAAAATCCTAGAGTCTCCCTATCAATTAAGAGAATCGTCACAAGTTAAATTTCATTGTTGAAAAGAGAGAACATAACTTATATGCATTGGCAATATAAAGTACGCGACGTCCTCTAAGAAGCTAAAATGGCATTGATAGTATAAATTTTATGTTAGTATGTATAAATTAAATCCTTCTCGAAAAAAGTATATGACGTAAAGGATAACTCATTACCACCAAACTCAACTATCTTCATTTCAAACTCAATAGTTTCTTATGCGTTAGAATACGTTGAACTTTGAAAAGGCATATATCATAGACAAAGGGGTTACTGAAAAATCATCAGTTACCTTCTAAACTATTAGTCCTTTATCATAACCATAATAACTATCTAAAAACCTCTTTAGAGTAGCTCCATAGATAAGTACAAGCAGAACAACATTCATCAATGATGTATTGGGGATATATGTGTATATATATATATATATATATATATACAAAAATAGAGAAACTAGAATTTTTAATCCAATAGAAATTAAAATTAGTTGAGTTCTGATTAAAAAAACAATTACTTCCTCTGTTTCAATTTAGTTTTAATACGTTTCTGAAAATTCATATCAAATCAAAACCATACAAACAAAATGATACACATAAAGTACTAAGAAATTACCTCAAAATAACTCCAAAGCTTGAGACAGGTTTTTCATTCACTTCACATGAAGAGTTGATCCTTTGCATGATGAGACTACATATAGGCTTCATTTAAGTTTTTAAAACTTTGGTATATACTTCTAATAGAGCAAACTCTATTTGTTCGAATTAGGTTTATAAAGGTTGCAATTGAAAGTTGAGGTATGCTCATTAGGAAAAAATTTGTTTTGTTTTGTTGTGAGCTTACCTCAACTTCCAATTGCAACTTTTATCAACTAAATTCAAACCAATGGATTTGATTCTATTGGAAATATACACAAAGTGTTAAAAATCTATATGAATCCTATATGAAGTTCAATCAAATAAAGGATCGACTCCTCATGTCAAGTGAATCAAAATCTTGGTCTCAAGAATTAGAGTTATTTCAAGGTAATTTCTTAGTACTCTATTTGTATCAGTTTTTTTTGTCTAGTTTTAATTTGATATGGACAATATGAAAAGTAAGAAAAATATTTTGAATAGAGGAAGTTAAACTTTTCTTCTTTATATGAATTCCACAAATTCTTATTTTTATTGGATTAAAAATCGTAGTTTCTCTCTCTCTCTCTCTATATATATATATCATAAATAAATCATTGATGAAGGTTTTCCTGTTTATCCTTATATATGAAACTACTCAAAATAGGCTTTTGGGTAGTGATGGTTGTTATGTTAAAGGACTAATAGTGTACATTGTATCTTATGATTTGTCACTAATCCCTTTGTCTATGATATCTGCCTTGTCAAAGCTCAATGTGTGTACTAATGTAGAACCAACTACTGAGTTTGGACTGAAGATTTTGAATTTTAGTGTTAATGAGGTGAAACTTTACTTTATATTGCATATGTATGGAAGTTATGTTTATCATAAGTCGTTTATGATAATAATTTCGAAGGCATTACTACCACGTCCCTTTCTTGAACATATTTTATCATTGTTTTTCATATGCATTAATTTCACAAAAAATATTTTTAAATACCTTTGATTAGAAAGGGCTCCATGTGGTATAATAAGCATGAACCATTAATCAATAATCATTTATGACATTGAGTGCCATAATTTTGATGATAAAATAAAGAATAATTGATAAGAGATAAAGGGAATTCAAAATAACAAAACTTGGGATATAAACCCTAACTTTGAGCTTACTAATTCAAATTTTAGATGTAGGGTGTGAGGTAAAACAAAGTTCCTCACTTTGATTATTTTACATACCTTAAACGTTGCATCAATCTTTAAAAATAAACCTAACTTGAAGAAAAATGATCAAGAAAACCATTCTTAAGATTTTGAAATTCCTATGGCCAAGGGTTAAGATTTCTATTAGTAATTCATGGTTATAAGAAGGAATTTTAATTGGAAAGATTGAAATCCTTGGAGAAGAACTTACCGTGAAGAAGAATCTTGAAAAAGATTTGGAAGAACCTTAATCGTAAGTCTTATACTTTGATTTTTCTTACAATTTTGTCTTGGGAGTTTGAGAGATGAAAAAGAGAAATTAAATGATGAAAATCTGATTATTTAGAGTTTTATAAGAGGTAAGAAATTTTTTTTGGGTTTCTGTAGGAGTATAAGGACATAAAAGTTACCTTTTATAGAATTTTCTTGTCGGCCAAAACAGAACTGCATTGCATCATTTTCTACAATGATCGTTATTCTCTAATCCGAACACAGAATGACGAAAAGTTGGTGGCGTTGGAAATATGACTCATAGACCTTTAATTTAAAAGGTTATGGGCCACCTAAATCTTCATATTCTAGGAGATATAGTCGTTTGAACTTAACCCATGAAAACTCTACAAACAAGGAAACTTTAAACTCTACTTTGTGTTACAAGATTTTATGACCATAATTCATATTAAATATCTTCCCATACTAAAGAATAGACATTAACACCTATTCACAATTATACATCACCACGTATGACATTATACACATATAAATAATTGTTTGGTTTTTAGCTTAGTGATTTTTGGGGTGTTACAATATATCCACTTTGAAATCATTCTTCCTCGAATGATGGTCAAGTTTGAATAAAAGTAAATGAATGACATACTCCTACAAATGTTTGAGTCTAACTTAATTCTCTTATCGCGTTTAAGCCTAACTGATAGCCACAAAGTGATACACATAAGATGATTATACTAATCTTAACCACAAGATTAATGTTCCATACCTATGTAGAGAATTTTATCATAAGAATACTACTCCTTACAACTCCATTAAAAAACCTCGAGTTCTAGTCAAGAAACAGTTAATGCATTACTATATTCACCCACATGTTATAAAAACCACATCCAAGCCTTTGTACTATAACCTCTCCATGTTATCAACACCACAAGCCTAGTACTATAACCACTCAATAGAATTCTAGGTAACCAATTTTTCTAAGAATTTTCCACCTTCTTATCATCTCAACCAACTAAAATTTCATGAATTACTACAAAGATACACACAAAATATACTGATCTAGCTACTACATATAACCAAGCGTTATTTTTGTATTCCTCCATAGTTACACCCTTACATATGTGGAATAAGCATACTATGGTCTTCAAAATAAGGACCATCTGCCCTCTTAAATAAACTAATACTATGTTATTTTCAAGAGCACTATCAAAATTAAAAGAGAATCAATAGAAGGTTTTAGAGTGAAAAGATTCTAAGCACAATTAGTTCAAGAAATTAGATCTGAAAATATGCACGATGTAGGGTGATTTCACAAGCCATTAATGGTATATCATAAGTTCATAGGACTGATCATACCGTAAAACATAAATACATATACATTATGATTCATATAATATAGGGCTGGATGATCTCAATTTCATCAAGTAATATTGGAATTTCTATTGTAAATTATTTGCTTCATATTATACGAATTGAGTATAGTCGTGAATATATCTTAAGTGCATGAACATAGTTAATGGGCATGACACATATATGCAAGACATAAGCAGAGTTTCACAGCAATTGAAATTAGAGCAATAAGCTAGAGTATGAATGATTTGCTATCGCATTCTAAGTCTAAGGTCTAAGGTCTTCATTCTAAGTATGTGGACCTATTTCATAGTTTCTAAACAATTCTACATCACTTTACTCAAGGATACTAACAAAAAACACATAGACAATTATAATATTAGATCACATGACAATATGTTATACTATCTTGGCTTCACATCTCTATTCCTAAGGCGTAAAGTCCTTTTCTACCTAAATATTTTGTCCCAACTAACTACTTCATATTGAGAGCATGTATACTTTGTAGTGGCATCACCACACTCATTCCAAGGTTATAAACTTAAACTACATCACATTTTAACATTAACTCACCACCTCAAACTAGATCCATATTAAAACAATAGCATACTCTAAGTCACCTTAAGACATAACTTTCATTGTGATACTAAAATAAGATTTACACACACTCATTAAGATAACACGTAAGGGAAGATCACCTCATTACTAACTAATTGGTAAATACCTAAAACTACACATTTTACTCAATTACTATCCCGACTTTTTTTAAGGTTACTACATTTCTAACATCAAACTTCTAACTCTAGGAAATTCTATTGCTAATAGCTCATAACGACACAAATCACACTACTTTTACGGGTGATAACTATCATGACTCGATTCCTTGAGTCATGATAGCGCCTATTATAACCCACCAGTAGGAAATCAAACCCCTATCCCGAAACTACAAGTGATGGGATTGAGGGAAGAAAACTAAACTTAAACTAAAAGAATAACATAATTAATAGGAATCATAGATGAAGAAGCAGAAGCAAGCCAATATATATATATAATAAAATATCCCTCCCAGAACCTGGAAGTCACATATAAAGAGCTACTAACAAAATGAGTACACGTCCCAAAAGTGGACCACACTAACAAGACTATCTTAAAAAAGCAAAAGACAAGTCAATATATATAGATGAAGACTGGTATAGAACAAATCGCCAAGTGCTCACTACTATCTCCGGATCATACTGTTGTAGGCTTGATTCAACGCTTGTAGCTGGTGCTCGGACCTGCATCACGATCACCGATGCAAAGTTTAGTATGAGTACCAAGACAACATGAACCCAATATGCCTATTAGAAATACTGAGCAAGAAAAGAAAAATTAATTTGAAATGTGAGAATCTGAAACACTACTAGAAACAGGAACGAAAAGTCTAACAGGTATGCACATTAGTGTACTAACACACAAAAAAGTAGAATAACTAACAAAATCTGACTAGGCTCCTATAAACCTGATGGGTACACTCGTGCGCAAGCTAAAAGTAAAACTCGAGCTGATTCCCATAAGCCCGACATGTAGAAGGAATAGTTTAGAATGTAGTAAGAGGACGCGATGAAGTTTCCAAGATTTCCACAACTTTTGCGGACTCGAACCGAACCAATCCACATGCCTGAAGTTCATCAAGAACTAATAGGGGTTAAGGACTTGAACCGAATTGAAAACAGAGGATCAAGAAATTAAACTGAGATTTGGAGTAATCGAGGACTTGAACCAAGGATGAGGATAATCATGGAATTGAACCACGTATAAATATGACCAAGGACTTGAACCGAGGTGAGAGTAGTTATGGACTTTAACCAAAGTGTAAGGAGCGGTGGACTTGAACCACAATAGCAAATGGCGGTGGACTTGAACCATGCCTGGTGGAGTGAATTGGGGGACTTAAACCACAAATAGAGTCGAATCGGATATAAATAAGATTGGCGGCCAACCGAGCATTACGGGGAGTACCCCCAATTCGAATGCCATCAATAGATCACTCCAGCCCGAACCATATCCAAACACGAATCGATGAGTAGCTTCCACACCAAGAATTAAAGACACTGAAAGCGATGGAAATAGGGTATTTATGAATATATTATTCCAAGAGCGATTTTACTACATAGCTAAGGCCCAAACTATTAGACTCAGGTCTACTACATCAGTCTATAGTGAGCTAAGCCGTCAGAAGCGAAGTTAGGAGATTACAAGGCCTAACGGCTCCAAAAGGATGCAATTCTATGGCAATCACTTGCCTAAGCCTTGACTAAGGTCAAACTTGCTCCAACAATATTCACAAATCATAAATAAGGCACACCGTAAGGTGAGGATGATCAACAAATACAATAGACATGTTTCAATTGCCCGAAATACCCAAAAAGTAGCCTAAGGCATGGATTCTAGGAATTTAACATGATTAACCACCAATACAACCCCAAATTCATATAAATAATCATACATTTACTCAATCATGCTTAGTCCAAGGAAAGGGAAGTCATTGCCTATTTCTAGACCGATCGGGCGCTCTGTAAATCACGTTGCCAAAGCTTTTCCCATCCGTACGACCTCGGAACTTCGTCATATATTAAAAAATAGAATCACAACGTCAATACGGCCTGTTTGACACAAAAAATGCATTATTCAGAGACGAACCCAAAATCGGGTCTAATAAAGGATTGTGGGACCTGCACCCCGAATCTCGAAATTGACTCCATGAAAAGGTTCATTTTACCTCCCCAGAGTGGTGTCCCAAAACGGAAGAAAATTTGGGGTTCGGAACAGCAATGGAATCAACCGATGCATTTAAATCGCCATTAAAGCTAAAAAATGAGAAAGGACAGCAGCTAAAACTCAAAAATTACCTCAATACAGAGCTAAAATGAGAGAGAAATCACGTTCAGAAAATGAGGACTGAATGCTGATTTTCGGCTTTAAATAATGGATATCTGGTCACTTAAAGGATTTCTACTCGCTAAAAAGGACATTTTCTGGTTGCTACAAGTCTGTAGATATCTCATTTTTCCATTTTTCTCAAAGTCTCCGAACGGACTATTGGGATTCATTCGGAATACGATAAAAATAAACCAGATATCCTACACCACTTAATTCGACATTCTGGACTCAATGAAATTGTCGGATTTCCATAAAACGATTGCTATGACAAAAATACTACGTGACCCATTAGACCTAAAACTCAAATTTTTGCCTAAACAGCCAAAAATAAAAAAAAGGATCTCAAGACCCAAACGAAAGGTCCTACTAGACCGAATTAAACATTCTGGAGCATATGGCACTGAAAGAATTCTCATACGACAACTAATTCTCTGAATGTTGACCAAATTCAACTCTAGGCTTTTAAGCTTTCCAACATATCGTCTAAGTGCTCAATCTCGTACCGAGAGCCTTAGGACCAGAACTACAGGTCCTTCTAGACCAAACTCGACGTTCTGAAGCTTACCGCGCTTACATAATTTCAAGTCGAGCACATTTACCAAGAATGTAGACCAAGGTCCAACTTAGGCTAAAGCTTAAAAGCTAAAACACCTAATGTCACAAACTCGCGGTGAAAGCCTCGGGATTCGAGCTGACCATGCTATTAGCCTAAAATGACCATTTCGGAGATGATAGAACCATTAGAATTCTATTGTAAGGTTCTTTACCTGAAGTTTTGAGTAAAGTACACTATTAAAGTTTCAAAAGCTCCAAAATAGGGAACGGGCATCAAACCCAAATGAACGACCAGGCGACCGAACAGTCAGTGTCAGCAAGTCATTAATGACTTGGGGTCACTATAGGAATACTCTAAACAACAAAATGAAGACATTAAGTTAAAAATGACTTGGAGGGTGATTACAACATCCACTACTAAAAAAGACTTTTGTCCGCGAGAATAAGGGTCAAAAAGTACCTAAAGGCTCAAATAAGTCGGGAAACTGCTCTCGCATCTCTTACTTGGTCTCGCAGGTAGTCTCCTCGACTAGACGGTGTCTCCAACGGACCTCACATCTCTGGCTAAGATTGAAACTGCTCCTCAATAAAGGTTAGACGATCATCCAACTCAACCGCATCATACTAGAGCAGATGAGACTCATCTGGGACATATCAGCGCAACATCAAAACATGGAAAATTAAATAAATAGCTGAGAATGCTGGAGGCAAGGCTAACTCATACGCAACATTATCAACTGTCTTCAAAATCTCAAAAGGCCTGATATATTTGGGGCTAATCTTGCCTCACCTCCTAAATCTTATTACGCCCCACATGGGAGATACTCGGAGGAATACTCTTTCACCAACAATGAATCTCAATGGTCGACGCCTACGATTCGCATAACTCTAGTGTCTACTCGGAGCTGTCTAAAGCCTCTCCTGAATAACCCTCACATGATCTGAGTCCTCGTGAAACAAGTGTGTACCACTCAGACTAGGCTCCATAGACTCAAACAAACCAACCGGAGAGCAACAACACCTACTATATAAGGCCTCGATTGGGGCCATCTGAATACTAGAGTTCTATAGTTGTTGTACGCAAACTCCTCCAAAGGAAAGAATGATCTCACTGACCTCCAAAATTCAGAACATAGCCCTGCAACATATCCTCAAGAAACATAATAGTGCGCTCCAATTGACCATCAATCTGCGGGTGAAATGTAGTGCTAAGGTCGACATAACTGCCCTACTCCTCTTGAAAAGCCCTCCAAAAACTGGAAGTTAACTTTGAACCCCGGTCTGAAATGATAAAAAAATGCACACCATGATGACGAACAACCTCCCAAATGTTGATACGAGTCAATCTCTCGGCACTAAAGAAAGTATGAATGGGAAGAAAGTGTGCTGACTTGGTCAATCAATCAACGATGATCCAAATCCTATCAAGACCTCTAGAAGTACGAGGCAAACGCATAATGACGTCCATAGTGATACGCGCCCACTTCCACTTCAGAATGGGTAATCTCTAAAACTAACCACCAGGCCTCTACTGCTCGGCCTTCAACTACTGGCAACTCAAATAGTGAGACACATAGTCTGAGATATCTCTCTTCATACCGATCCACCAATAATGTCTCCTCAAGTCACAATACATCTTAGCTTTTCCTGGATGGATGGAATATCTAGAATTATGGGCCTCACTAAGGATCAGCTGAATCAAACCTCCAACTCTCGGAACAGATAACCTTCAAACAAACCTCAAAATCCCAGGTGAATCTAAGGTAGCCTGCCCAACATCACCTGCCACTACCTTATCTCTAATTGCTACCAAAGACTCATGTTTGAACTGATGAGCACATATCCGATCTAGCAAAGATGACTGAACTCCCACATAATCTAATACCTATTTGGAATTTGAAATATAAAGTTGAATCATCCGATTTGCTAAGGACTGGATGTCGGAGGCCAAAGGTCACTCCAAAACACAAAGGAAGGCTAGACTACCCATACTCACTACCTTCCGGCTCAATGCATCCGATAATACATTTGCTTGCATAGATGATAGAGAATAGAGAGATTGTAGTCCTTCCAGAGATCAATCTAGTGACACTACCTCAAATTAAGGTCTCTCTGGCTCATAATGTATTGAAGGCTCTTGTGATCAATGTAAATCTCACAAAAAACTCCGTATAGGTAGTGTCTCCAAATCTTTAGCGCAAAAATGACCACCGCCAACTCCAAGTCACAGGTGGGGTAGTTGCGCTCATGTAGCTTAGTCTACCTTGACGCATAAGCTATGGCCTGGCCTTGCTGCATCAATACACAACCCAAACAAATGTAGGATGCGTCACAATATACTCTGAAGCCCTCGCCTTCAACTAGAGGAGTCAAAAAGCGAGTGGTTGTAAGCAACTGTTTGAGCCTCTGAAAGCTCAAATCATACTCCTTCGACCACAGAAAAAGGACATTGTGGCGATTTTATCGAGTCAAAGGTGTTGTAATAGTAGAGAAGCCCTCAACGAAGCATCTATAGTAACTCTCTAACCCAACGATGCTACGAACCTCAGTAACAGAAGTGGGCATGTCCCAATAACGGATAGTCTCAATCTTCACTGTATCAACCATAATGCCCTCCTTGGACACCACGTTCCCCAAGAATACTATAGATTCAAGCAAAAACTCACACTTTGAGAACTTGGCATGAAGCCCCTAATCTCTCAAAGTCTGGCTATCCTCAAGTGATGCTCATGCTCACTCCTGCTTCGCGAGTATACCAATATTTCATTAATGAAAACTCTAACGAAGGAATGAAGGTATGGCCTGAACACGTGAGTCAACAAGTCAATGAAGGCGGCAAGGGCATTAGTCAACCAAAAAGACATCACTAGGAACTCATAGTGGATGTAACGAGTCCTAAATGTGGTATTAGGGATGTTTTTTGCCCTAGTCCTAAGCTGATGGTAATTGGATCTCAAGTCAATCTTAGAAAATATTGTGGTAACCTAAACTGACCAAATAGGTCATTAATACGAGCCATAGGATAGAAGTTCTTCATTGTCACATTGTTCAACTGCCTTCAGTCAATACACATCCGTATAGAACCGTCCTTCTTCTTCACAAACAAGACTAAGGCACCCTAAGGTGATACACTAAGTTGAATGAACCCCTTACCAAAGAGCTCTTTAAGCTGAACACTCAGCTTCTTGAGCTCTGTAGTTGCCATCTAATAAGGTGGAACAGAAATAAGATGAGTACCCAGCTCCAAGTCTATGGAAAAATTAATATAACGCTATGGGGGGACGCCAGGAAGGTATGTGGAAATACATTTGCAAACTCCTTAACCAGTGGAACCGAATCAACTGAAGGGCTCTCCCGACTAACATCTCACACATAGGCCAAATAGGCTAGACAATCTTAAGCAACCAACCGATGAGCCCGTATCAAAGAGATAATCCTCATCGGTGCGCAACTATAGGCACCGTGAAACAACACCAGAGAAATGCCATACATGACTAAGGTAGGATCTTGGCGTAGTAATACAAGACCGCATGGTGAGGGGATAACATGTCCATGCTTAGAATTATATCGAAATCTACCATATAAAGCAATATAAGGTCAGCCTGGGTGTCTCACCCCTGAATAGTCACCAAGAAAGATGTAAATACCTGATCCACTACTTAAGACTCACCCACCAGGGTCTAAGCACGTAGCGACACTATTAGGGCCTCTGGACTCATACTCAACCGAATAGCACAATATACAAATATATAAGAATAAGTAGAGCCTTGATCGAATAAAGTTGAGGTGTGATGATAGCATAAAAGAATCATGCATGTAATCAAATCATCTGATGTCTCAGCCTCTACTCTAGCTGGAGCTGCATAAAAGTTGCCTTTGCCGCCTCTACCTCACGCATCAAATTCGCCACCTGTCCTGCCTCCTTGGGACCTCCCTGTATACCCTTATGACCACCCTGGCTATCCTGATCATGACCTCTTCCTACTGTTGCTGGTATGGGTCTAGCTCCCTATGGAATTGGTGTGGCTAACATACGAAGAGGGAACTCTCTAGACCAATGATCAAGCTCCCCAAAGTCATAATAACCCTATAGCGGTCTGCTCGCAACTAGAGGACGACCACTCCTACCTAAAGATTCAGACTGAACACCACCTCTGACCTAACTTGGACCGCCACTAGAGCCAACTTGTGGTGCTGGTCACCCTCTGAAGCATGTAGCGATGTCTGGAATGGGTGGGACTTGTCATGTGAATCTCTCGGACTAAAATGGCAAACACTGTTACTATCATCATGTCTGGTCCTCTTATCGCTGACCCCTTGGGCCTCGATATGAAGCTGCTCAAGTGTACGGGCATGGTCAACTAAATTTAGAAATGACCAGCCCGCTAAAACAATAGACTGATTCTTTATCCGACGCTGGAGTCTCAAGCCTCTAACAAAACATCAAATTGTCTCCTCCTCAGTAGGTAGAATCATCATAGCATAATGGAAGAGCTCATGGAATCTGGCCTCATATTCATACACAGCCATGGAGCCCTACTCCAACCTCGAGAACTCATAACAAAGCCGATCCCTGACGCTTTGCGGAATGCACCTAGCCAAAAGGCCTCTGAGAACTCAGTCTAGGATACCGGTGGAGACCCAACTTGCCTGGTCTCTAAGTAAGAATGCCACCACTGTCTGGAAGGCCCATCTAGCTGATAAGTAGTGAAGTCGACTCTTGTCAACTCCACCAATCCTAAAGCATGTAGCCGCTCTCGCCAAGTAGTAAGAAACACATGGGCATCCTTCCCAATAGCCCCAGAAAACCTCGACAATGACAATCTCAGAAACACCTGGAACATCTTCTACTCTCGTAGTGGCATAAATCCATCTAAATAATCCTACTGGTGCTGGTTGAGGGAAAACCTCTGGAGCCGATGGAGTAGGTTGACCCTGTGGTGTTGGAGCTGGGGCCTGATGTTGCATAACCCCCTTATGGCCGCTAAAATCTAGTGAGCATTCCCTTAAGGTATGGAGTGGGAGATCGTGCAGATGGTGGCTAGGCTGGTCCCGGCCCTACAGGCTGAGAAGGAACATGATCTACCTGAGGCTCCACCTCCAGCTCCGGAGTCTAGTCTCTCTCTTAGGCTGGTGCTGCAGCCCTACCTCGACCTCGGAATCATCCTCTACTGCTAGTTGGGGCTCTGTCTATAGGCCTGGGTGAAATAACCCTTGCCACTCTACCGCGGGTACAAGCCATCCTGTGAAAGAGTGAAACAAGTGAGATCCCATGAAACCAATTAGACATACGATGCACGAAAAGGATAAAAAATAGAAAATCTTCTTAACGACACCTTGTAGCCTCCCGAAGATAATTCATAGAAGTCTCCGGGCTGATCCGTAGGACTCTACTAGACGTTAGCACTATACAAGTGAGAATGGTGAACCTAGGTCTCTAATACCAACTTGTCAGGACTCAATTCCTCGAGTTATGATGGCACCTACTATAACCCACCAGTAGGAAAGCCAACCTGTATCCCAAAACTTCAAGTCATGGGATTGAGGGCAGAAAACTAAACTCAAACTAAAACAATAATATAAATACAAAGAATCATAGATGAAGAAATGGAAGCAAGCAAATATATATCTATATATATATATATATATACATACAATAAGAGATCCCTCCAAGATTCTACAAATCACATGTACAGATACATATGAGACGCATACTTTTAGTGACGAAACATAAAAATCCATAGCAAAGTTTTGTCTACTAAAGTTTTCCACCAAAAAATTAATTGGCGCCATTTGCTAAGTAGTGTTAGTCACAAATTTAAAGTTATCAGTGACACATTATTTCGTCACTAATAATGTATCTAATTCATGAAAAAATATTTTTTCTTAAATTTTATTAAATTTTGGACACAATAAAAGTTAATCTAACAAAATATGTTGTAACAACATCGACAAATTCGAGTTCGTAGTTAAATATTATAAGTTTTAGCTATAAAAAATTAGATTTAATTATGACATTTTACGTCACTAATAATATAAATAATTGGTGACAAATATTTTATTGTCTCTAATCAATATGTGATTTAGTGACAGCAAAAAATTGTCACAAAATGTAAGGTGTTAAATAGTGACGATTTAAAATTTGTAGTGAATAATTCAACTATTTTCTACGAAAAAAATTCGTAGCTAAATACAATTCTTTTTGGCTACAATTGTTCATAATAACAAGTGACAACATACAAAAAGAATAATACAAGAGCTTCATAAGAAATAGACAGAGTCCATTTGTTATTTGGTGAGGGAAAATATTAAAACCAATGAATTCGGTCAATTTTGTATAAAAGAAAAAGCTCAACTCATCAATTTCTTAAATTACGCATTTATAAAATGCATCATTTGAAAAATACAATCCAGGTTATAAGTACCGTGAGTGGTGTATGGTTCTACCACTAGATCACTAATATTTGTTGGTTTAACACTTTTATTTTTTATTTGATACACTTTAATTGATAAAAATGATAGAAAAAATAATTTGTGTTCATGTATATTGACTTATGATTGGTAAACTGTGTAGACTAAGTCGATCTATTTGCTTCTGTCTAAAAATATGTACATATTTAACTGTAATTCCACATACATATGTAGAACAACTATACCGAGATAACATCAACTTACAAACTTAATCTTTGCAAATGTGTGAAATATTTCATGAATCTCTATTAACTTTTTCCATCAGTTTGAAAATTGAAATAAACTAAAAAATGAAAGCACAAATGGAACAAATGAACCTACTAATATTTCAAATATATTACGACGAAGTACTATAGTTATGGGTATTTTGTTTTCCAAAACAATTGATTTAATGATCAAATTAATCGATTGTTTAATTTTTTTAATAAAATTGAAATTTTAATTTTATATAAATTTATAGTTGTACTGTATAATTTTCAAAATTTATAAAAATATCTATATAAAATGACAGAATCGTATTGAATATATCTAAAGATATTTTAAAACATATACACTTTAATTAAAATATAATCCTTATTTGAATGAATTGTGGGTGTAAATTTCATGCATTTGTGTATGTGTATAAATAATCATATAATATATTATTTCTACATAAGTTAAATTTGAAAGAAGTGAATGAAGTTAAAAATAACATAAAAATAAGAGACAAGTGAGAGTTGATCGGATGGTAAGCACTCCTCACGTCCAACCTTAAGGTTGTGAGTTCGAGTCCCCAAGAAAGCATAATGTGGGAGCTCTTCGGGAGGGGTTAAAAAAAGTTGAGATGGGATCATAGGAAAATTAACATTTTTTTTATAATAATAAATTTGTCCCTAATTAATACATTTAAGAACAAAAAATTTTTTTGTATATAAAATTTAGTCATTAGTGAAGAAATTAGATTTTGTTCAACTAAGAAATACATATAACTTTAGAGACAATTGATGTCGTCACTAATTAAAGTAAAATAATTAGCGACTATATAATTTTGTCGCTAATAATAACTTTTTTAGTGACAAAGCATCCTATTAAATACAAAAAAATATACTTTTTACGACAAATAAATTTGTCACAAATGTTTAAGGATTTGGGGACGATTTTTCTTTTTGTAGTTAATATAATAATTTTAACGACGAAGCACTAAATCCTCTTTGTATACTTTTAGCGACACACATTTAGTGATGACTGATTGACAAATTATTTTTCGGTTTACAAGTTTTTTATTGACTAAAATCTGATTCATAAATGAGGAAATTATTTGTCCCTGATAATCAAATTTGTTGTAGTGACATAAACAAGACTGTCTCAAAAAGCAAAAGACAAGTCAATATATATATATATATGGAGACTGGTATAGCGGTGGACTTGAACCACGCCCGTTGGAGTAAATTAGGGGACTTGAACCATGAATAGAGGTGAATCGACTACAAATAGGATCAGTGGCCAACCGAGCATTTCGGTGAGTTCCCCCAATTTGAGTGCCATAAATAGATTGAAAGTCAAGAGGGGCGGTGAATTAAAATTTCCTTTAGTCGACTCACCTGCACGTTAGTAGAATAGATAAACAGTAATAAATATTGCAGTAAGTAAATAACACAAATAGTTTTTATACTGGTTCAGAACACCGATGTGGTGCCTAGTCCAGTCCCCTTGGGTTTCAATTGTTTCCTTTAGAGCTTGCTGAGAATTTAGGTGTTGCAGAATGTTACAATTGAGAGCCCTGTCTGATATGCAAATCAAAACTTCTTTTTCGACACAACCTCTACCTATATAACCTACACTCAGATCTTTCTTTCTCTTTTCTTTTCAATTTTTCACTCAAGTGCGTACAAAGTTTTATGAAAGATAAATGAATATTACAATATAAGTTCAAGTAAAGTGCGTAAGTTTGTCATCTGTCCAGTTCTTCATTTATAGGTTGAGTGTTGAGGTGACTTTTTCTCTAATAGGAAAACCCAAGGGAGTTTCCTTCAATCAAGGATTTGTAATGATTCCTTGATTGAGACCTTGATTTGAGATACCAATTTTAGTTCTCCCTTGAATCAGAAATTGGTTGGAGACTTGTGCAATGTTCCTTCGAATCCCAGTGATCTTCAGTGATCAGTGAGTTGATCCTTTGTTGATGTTCCTTGCCATGTTTAGTTGCTGTCTATTTCGTTTTTCCCTTTTAGGCTTCTAGTGATTTGTAATCTGATCGACTCAAATTGATTTGCCTTGTCATCTTGATTGTCATTTCCTTTTTGGCTTCTGATTGATGTATTATCCATTTATCCTCCTTTGATGAAGGTTGTAGGATCTCCAGATCTTCTGCTTGAATTACTCAGTTTATTTATCTTTTTGCTTTCCTTTTGTAGACATCCGCAAATTTTTCTTTCCTTGATTTCCTGTCATTATTCAAAATACATTAAGTTAACAATATGATTTATCTTGACTCTTTGGCTTGATGTGATTTACTTTCTTCTCTTGATGTCCTTGATTTAGTCCTATCAGTCACGATTTGCTTGATTGATCTGCTGCCAGCTTATTTGCTCTGCTGCTAGGTTTAGGCCTTCTGTTAATGATTGTTTAATCCCTTTGATTATGCCTTTCCTTTAGAAGTAATTGTAAGGATCAGAATATATTGCTTTCCATGTTGGTGTTGTTTTACTTGCATCCTTTCCTTATTAGATCTCCATGCCTGCAAGAATTGTGAATAGTGTGTTAAGTGTCATTTATCGGAATTTTCATAACATTAAGAAGCTAACA